>PVIA01005189.1:0-120523 GCA_004024845.1 Tonatia bakeri
GGTTGGCTATTTCTTGGTCACTTAAAAGGATGAGTTCTGGGGCTTTGATTTGTTCTTCTGTTTGAGCCATCTCTCTCTCACTTTCTCTTTTTTTTTTTTTTTTGGTCTGGTTGTGCCTGTTACAGTAGGTGGCGGAGCCTTAGGTGTTCACCAAGGTGGGGCTCCCCAGTCGCTGGGTTGTGACGTTGTATGTGGGGGCGGGGTCGAGAGGGAACAATGGCGGTTGCTCTGTTCTCCGTGGGACCTCAGTCCCTTCTGCTGCTTCCCTCAAGCAAACTGGGCCCCTCTGGTGCCAATTCCCATGTGGGTGGGCTTGTGCATGCTGTGGGACCCTCCAAGGACCTCTCCTATGAGGCTGGGTGTCTCTCCCTGCACCTCAACTTCCACAGGTGTCCGCGATCAGTGTCCCAAGGCTCTATTTCCCAGCGCTGGGATCCTGAGTTGCATGCACTGCCTTGCTTTATAATCGCCACCTCACTGGGTCTGCTAGGTGCCACCCCTCTGCCAGGGCCTGCCAGCTACTGCAAGAGCACTCAGGGTCCACCCGCTGAGATCTTGCACTCCCCAGATGCCTTACGCACCCTCGGATGCCTTAGGCTCCAGGTCCCAACTCTGCTCTCTGCACTGCCACCCGCACCCAGCTGCCCGACTCCGCCCCTCCTACCGGTCTGGATGAACAGGTCTATTTCAACTTCTTGGTTGTCTGACTTCCATTTAAGTCAATTTTCTGTCAGTTCTGGATGTTATTCTGTTTCTAAATTGTTGTTGTTCCTATCTTGGTTGTGCGTGGAGGTATGGTGCGTCCACCTATGCCTCCATCTTGGCTGGAAGTCCACCTCTTCTCTATTTCGATACTAATATATTGATTGTATAACATCTATGTGAATTCTGTTTATAAATGTAAGATTTTCAGGATAAGAAATTAATCAATATTTCATTAAATAAAAAAGGAAAAAATGTGTTTTCAGCCTAAAAGCTTCACAGTTCTTCTGCAGAAATATATTTAAACTAACAACTGAGTGAAATGTATCTTAATAATTATTATACCAAAAAATAAAAGTAAAATGCAATGCTGGACAGCTTTTAAAAAATAAAGGTATTACCCAAAATACCACATTCTATATCTTTATCCCTGTGTTCTCTGATAATTACTGGGACACAGAAAAATACAAGGATTAAAAATACATTGGCCACAGCAAATACTCAAATACTGCTGTGTTTAGCATCTGTGGTGAGTATAAAATAATTATGATCAGAAATCAAGAGCCAAAATGCACAATAAAAACTGACATTATACTACAAAAAATAGTACCTATACTTGAAATTATTAAATGTTCTCTGTGACTATAGGTAACTTTGAAATATCATCAGTGACTTCAGCTATTCTATTATTTAAAAAAAACAGACTTAGATATGTAACTGTCTCAAGAGGTTATTGGATGTGAATATTGAGGTTGCCTTCCTTTCAAAACTCTCCCGTCGCCCGTCATCTTTCGTTGACAGTGTATCGTCTGTTTCAAGTTGCTAGCATTTTCCCTCTTTATCTTTTGACCTAAAACTAATGAGAAACTTGTCTTCTCTATGTTTTCAGAATATATTGTGATCCTCTGGTGTGAGCCCTATCTTTCCAACTGAGTCGTCACTGTCCCCGAGGAGTCCTGTCATTTCTGTTTAACCCACTTTATCCATCCTGATTTCAATTAGATGCATGGTATGAACACCTCTGCTGGATTCCTCTATATATCTGGGATATATCTTTATTTTAAATTTTGTTGGCCAGTTTATTTTCTTTTTTTTTCTCCCAAAGGCCTGGACAATAATTTTCAATTTATATAGTATTAGCACATATTTTTTTCCCTGTATTATTCCTCTTCTATTTGACTTGGAATATACTGTCTCAGCAATTCTTCAAATTGACCATTGAAACCCATTCTTACCCATTATAGCTCCAGTGGGTTCTGTTCCAGGTAAGCAAATCATGGTTCTTATCTCTCTCTGGAGGCTCCTGGGCCTCCAGATCTCAGGGTGAAGTTTTCCATAAAACCTAAGTTCTCTGATGGGTCCAAGGAATGTCATTGATTTTTAGTTTGTCCAGCTTTGTCTTGTGTAAATGGGAGTGACATCTCCTAAGCTCTTTGTATTTCAACTTTAAATGAGATTTTTGCTTTGATTTTTAATTTTCCTGGTTAATTTTGATACTTTATGGTACTTAATCTTTAATTTACTCATACTTACACACAGTTATTTTACATTTTGTATATGAATATTTGGATTACTTGGTGTCTAAATATGTTGTTTGTGGTATTTAATTTTGCAGAATTAACTACAGAGTTATGTTAAAATTGCTTTCCTCTTGATGGAATCTGAGTTTAATTTTGCTGGGTTTCATTAGTTATTATCAGTCTGTAGCCACCTTCATTTTAATATCTTGGTTTGGATTTTCCTGACCTCAGGGATACTAAATATTCTATCTCCAGAACCATGTGAAAGCAAGTATAGAGGCAATGTTTTTAGTTTTATGTTTTTTGCTTGATAAGTTTCATACTGGTCTAGCCTTTTCCACTTTAGCATCCTTCACCTTAAAACCTCAGCTGGTAAAAAAAGTATTATTTACGTGATTAACACACTTCAGGTGGTTCTATAGCATCGTTAGTTTCTTGCTTTAACAGCAAGAGATTTAAACACAAGGAGCACTGTGACTTTTGTCACCTATTAACATTGGTAATAAAAATAAAACTGCAGTTTAGTAAATTATTCATACTTTTTCTTTGACACTTTCTGCTAAAGCTAGACCTCTTATGAAAGCAAATGAAGACATCCATAGTTTTAATAGCAAGACACAGTCCCTTGGATTCCATTTAAGAGGCTTCCATTTATAGGATTCATATATAACACTGATAATGGCAGTTTGTTACTGGAGAGTATAATCATACACTGTTATTTGACTTATGATACAAACTCACCCATCATTTATTTGGAATGAAACTTCATCATATGGACATAATTTTATTAAATATTTGATATTTTTCAAAGAATGAAAGAAAATTGCAGATATGAATAATATATGTTTTCACTTGCTTTGGGTTTATGGGAAACAAGAAGCCTTAATCTAGCAATCTTCTATACCTCCTATCTCATTTCTTAGAGATGCTATGCTTGTTGTATGAGTCAGACATATGAGATTTGAATCCTGGCTCAGCAACTTACTGAATGGGATATTGTAGGCTAATTACTTAACTTTTGGGAAAATCAGTTTTCTCACATTTAAAATGGTAATAAATCATATGTTACTATTTGTTTCATAAATTATATGTCATATATAAAAATATATGGCATATATATAAATTCTAATTATTTATCATATGATTAAATGACATGATATATATATGATATGATATATAAACTATTTAAAACCACACATATGCACAAACACACACACATCCCTTTAAATAGCACCAGACACCTAGAAAACATACAATAAATTACATCTAGCTCCTACAACAAGGGCATAACATAAAACAGGCATCTAGAAAGATTTGTTATATAATTTAAGTATTATTATTCTTATTAACATTGTTTTATTACCCTACTGTACTTCAATGACATGAACCTATGTTTGATTTTATGAGTGCACAGTTCTCTTTTTGGTTTCTGACACTTTCCCCTTTTGGAATGTCTTTCCTGTTTTTTTCTATCTGGTAATTGCCTGCTCTGCTACTATAACTCATACCCAGTGTCATCTAATCTTTGACTTTCCTTGACCAAAACCCCCTGATACCTGAGTTGTTTCTAAAATACTGACTATTTCTAATATAAGGTGTTTGACAACTAACATAAGGGGCTTTAAATGTTGTCTACTGTTGATATCTCTTACCAGACTATTAGCTCATGGAAAGGAAGTGTTATGGATTGTTCTTCTGTTTTTCTCAAAAAACTAGCATGCTGTATTCTGATGAAAAATGGCTGATTTCACTATTTCTATTTTTGCAATTCAACACTATTTTCTTTAATGCATTCGATATTCTCTGTCTGGTATCTAATGTTTATCTCAAAGCCATGCTGGAATTAATGAGATGCAGAGAGAGGAGAGCATGGTCTCTGACCCAACATTTCAAGCTTCATTTCATGGTATCTACATTATTTAATGGCAGATGAGGAAGTAATTTGACTGACTATCACTGCAATAACAATTCAAGCTATTGTGCAATGTATGTTGCCTCTGAAAAGGAAAGACACATTATATTCCATTTAGGACAATCAGCATGATTGTCTTTTTTTTTGGGGGGGGGGAATTATGAATGTACTATCTTATATACAATTTGAATAGCCTAAAATACAATTTGTTTTCAGATTGAAGATTTCATACTATGGTGATCTTTAAAATACAAGCTGATGTTCCCAAACATTTTGGGGTTTTAAAGCATACATTTTTATGAAGTTGTTAATTATGTGGCTATTGTACATTTTTAGAGCCAAAGCACAAATAAATTCTATTTTAGCATAAATAAGATACTTGAAATCACTTAACTAAATTTGAATAATCTGGAGGAATGACAAATATTCATTCTATTTTCAAAGACCTCCATCACAATATATTTTCTTGTTTTGCTGTCTCATTGCCCACTGTGGCTTATTCTATTTCATATAGGCCCATGAAATTGTGATCTTTCATGTCCCTCATACTGAGGACAGGGACTTTCAGGTCATACTCATTTATCTTCCACTACTAAATCCATTCTTCCCATTTGTAGGTCATGAGAGTCTCTACACCAATTTCCCCCTACTCTTGTTCAATGATGTGTTGCAGAAAAACTGAAGATCCTAATTGCTTGAAAGCTATGTATTGATTTTGTTGAGCTTATTCTTCCATATTCAAGGTGAGTCACTGGACATAACTTCTGACCATGCATTCTAAGCTTTATTTTACCCTAAGTTGTATGGAGAAGTCAGAAATTAGAATTTTTACTAAGTGAAGAAATTTCCAAAATGTGATCTTAAGGACTAAAATTCCTTCCTGGGATGTGACTAATTAAGATCTTCAATAGAAATATATCTATACTGTTAGCTTTTCAAATTTTTAAAAAATTTATATATTTTTTATTTTTTTACCATCTTAACCATTTTTAAGTGTACAGTTCAATGGCATTAAATACATTCACATTGTTGAACAACCATCCCACCTTACGTCTCCAGGATTCTTTTCATTTGCAAAACTGAAATCCTATAACCATTAAATGATAATTCCCATTCCCCCTCCCTCCAGCCTCTGGTGACCACTGCTCCATTTTCTGTCTTGACTACTCTCAGCATCTCATATAAGTAGAACCATATGGTATTTGTCTTTTTGTGACTAAATTCGCTTAACATAATGTCCTTTAAGTTGCATCCATATTATATAGCATAATTGATTCTGTGATTACTGACAGATTCTATATTTGTACTCTCTGATATGATAGGCACCAGTCACATGTGGCCCTTGAACACCTGAAATATAGCAAGTGGGACTTGAAATCTAAAATTTAAATTTGCTTTAAATAATTTAAATTGCCATACATGCCTAGTGGCTAACTCATTAGACAGCATAGCTCTATACAATCTGCATGAAATATCTTCCTCATTTATCAATTTTAGACATGATTTTTATTGTTATGGTATGTTATGGGTAAGTTCATATACAGCTTCCTCTCACTGTCACTTCATTCATTCAGCCACTGTCACTTTTAAAAGTAAATTTCTGTCCCAGTTATTTTTGCAACCTTAAAAATAATGCATCAAACATTTATTTCCTTTGTCCAACAAATATAAACAAACCTCTTGAAGGGTATTAACTCCCTTGATTTTTCCAATAGCTTTCTGTACTTTTATTTTTCCATGTCATAAAAGTTCATAACTAATTTCTTCTAGAATATAATTCAAGCTTCATTGTTTTGAGCTGACAACTATTATTTACAGCAAACCCCAAAGATCATTACATTTATTTCGCCTTTCTTGTACTGATTTTTGTTTTGTCTAGAATTTTTAAATCAATATTTTTCTGGCACTATTAAACTTATTGTTGTATTTTCAACTTTTTTATTTAATCAAATATTCTGAAAGATTTTTGTTCAGAGGCCTCCTTGTAAAAACCTTCTGTGTTCTAGCTTCAGTCTAGGCCTGCTGCTTTCAGGATCTGCTGAAAAGCTGCCAACTTGGCCCTTCCACTCTCTCCTTTCCCAAATTCTAATGCTGCTTTCTTTATTATATGTTCCCATTTCTTTGTTCATTTAAGTGGCTTATCGAGTACTTTGACAAGAAGAATTGGTATGCTACAGGTAAACTTTCCAAGTCACTGGCTATTTCAGAATGACTTTGTCTAAAACACATACACTTGGTTGCAAAGTTGGTCTGATATAAAATTCTAGGCTGAAATAGTTTCCCCACCAAACATTGAAGCCACTGATTATTTGTAGTCTTGTCTCATTCATAGTTCTCGAGAAGCTATGTGCCACATGCATACTTTCTTTTTAGGTGTCCTGCTTGTTTTACCTGAATGCTTTCAGTATCTGCTTTTTTATATCTGGCTTTGTTCCAAATGATTACAGACTTCATATTAAAACTTAATCAATTTTGGAATGTATATTTGGGAACAAGATAAAAGTTTAGGGGGATATATATTATTTGTTTGTCATACTTTGTTCTACTTTTTGAATCCCCTTCACATTCGATGAGAGACCCCACTTTTTCTTTATAATATATACTACCTCAAATAAAACTCCTGGGCCTTATCTTCCCTGGAACGGCTATAGATTACACTGTGGTATATGTTTGAACATCTCATGCAGATTAAGGTAGATCTCACTGTGTGATGCATTTAGAGTGCAATCCCTCTAAACCTCTATTTCCAATAGTGAAATGGTGTTAACAAATTTTTGAGATGACTTCACTAAATAAATTTACAGTATAAAGGAGATTAAGTGGTACTCAGAATTACTATGTAATTTAATTTGCTTGCTATATAACCAACACTGTGTTATATTTATTTATTTGTTTATTTATTTATTTAGAAATAGTACTCCTTGAGGTGTGGCAATGTTTCGTATTCCACAAAGAAATGTAGAAATAAAAAATGTAACTTCCAACACAGTGTAATAATGCAATTTAGGATTTGCAGGTCATACCACATAGCAAATAATATGTCTCTTGAAATTCCAATCAGTTTACTGAAAATATTTTATGGGAATCCCTAAGAGGACACTCAGATTAATTTCCTTGGCTACTTAATGGTTCCCAATAATTTTCTTCTTTCATACTTCGGCTCAGTGAGGGGGCTGTCTCCTGTTAATATCAGATCCCAAAGTGGCAATCCACTGTTGGTATTGAACAGTGATTATACAAAGAAAATGTACAATTATTTGATTCTCTCTCTCTCTCCCTCTATCTCTCTCTTACATTGCAGTGTCCTCACCTTTTGACACAGGCATATTTTTAAGATAAGCATTATCACTATCTATGATTAATAAATGACTATGCTTAGAAAACTTCAGAGAATAACCTGATTATTTCATTCAGTATTTTACAGAAATAGAAAATGTACCCAAAGACTAGAATCTAGGGCTAATAATTCCCGATATTTACTTTTACTTCTTCCAATAAAATGGGTAAAGAGGGTATAGCTTTCCTGACCAGCGTGGCTCACTTGGTTGAGTGTTGTCCCACAAAGCAAAAGGTTGCCTGTTCAATTCCTGGTCAGGGCACACGCCTGGATTACAGACCAGGTCCCTGGATGGGACAAATGCAATTGGCAACTAATTGATGCTTCTCTCACATATCAATGTTTTTCTTCCTCTCCTTCTCCCTCCCCCTCATCAAAATAAATAAATAAAATCTCTATTTTTTAAAAGAGGGTATAGCTTCTTTCTCTCATAAACTAGATGACCAAAGGATCCCAGAGAAATAAAGAAAAACTGAATACTTTTCTTATATTAGGAATTTTGTCATGTCTCAATTTAGAAAAAGAAGGCCAGTAAAGAGCAACCACATCATCATTCCCCCTAAGGTATAATGTCAGATTTTTTGAAAGGTGAGTTTCAAGTCTTTGGGGGGTAATTTCAAACATTTAACATAACATTTTTCTTCACCTATGGTAATTTACTCCAGTAATTTATTATCAGCGGCTCACAACTGATTCAAAACTGAACTGCCCTTCTAGATGTGCCTCTTTGATTTCCGTGTCTGTCAACAGAATTTTCAGAAGGCAAAATATTTGTTGGGAAGGGTGGCAGCACACATGGTAATAATCTGATAATCTCACAAATTTGAAGTTGCCCAAAACAAAATCACTGTGACAACTAATTTTTTCAGTTACACAGGAAGATTCTAACCGGTGTTTCTATGCTGACACCAGGTTTAATAGGGTTCAACATAGCAAATATCACATAAAGTTTCTATGATTTTTATCTTGAAATTTTTCATAGAAGGCATAAAATTAGTGTCTTATCTGAGATATTATATTTTCCTCAAACTCTTAGTTTCAAATTGCCATTGAAATGATACATTTTTTAAAGTGAAACCCTAAATCGCCCTTGAGAATGTGTCCTAAATGTTTAAAAATGTTTAGCCTACTCGGTTTCTTCACATTCTCATGTCCATATGTCACTAACAAGTATCATATTTCTAGTCTTTGGATTGATTGGGTTTCTTTCCCTGTTTCATGTTGATGGTGAATAGGTCCTGAGTTTTCATCCTTATTTCATGCCTACATTTTCAAAGCATGTATTCCTTGTGATTAATTGAACTGTGAATTATATTTCAATCTGTTTCCACATGCACCAAACTGATGGAATGTTTTTTTGTGCAGAAAACTTCTCTTGGGGAAAAAAAAACTGAACTCAGAATAAAATTTCAAAATTAGTTAAAATGCATGGCTTGTCTTGGGGGCAACAGCAGCATGGTGTACCCAAGCAAAGCTCCCTATTGTATTTCTGTTTTTCTTTCTCTAGTTGGTGGTCAAAATGAATAAGAAAGATACAAATAATTCTGCCAGTTTTTAAATCTCTCCAACAGATTTGTTTTCACTGTAAAAATAAATAAACAAGGAATGACACATTTTCCCAGCTGTTTTCAAAGAGGTGATTTTGTTACCTGTGGTCACCTCTATTTCAAAAACTAAGGAAAACGACTTGGTAATAGTTAGCTAATGACAAATACTTAACTAACAGGTACCTTCAGAGCGCCAACAAAAAACGAGTATTTTTCACTGGGATCATTGAAAACAGAGTCAATGCCACCTGTGAACGTGAAGGTGCACGGCTGCAAGTGCGTGTCAGCTTGTGCGCCACAGGACACAACGGAACCCCATGTGTATCCTGATCACTCACTGCCTCCCGACATATGCCGTGCTCCAGGAGAGCACGATCAAGTCGCTGCTGTAGTAATTCGTGGGCGTGATGCGTACGATCGAGCGTGCTGTGGCAGCACGAATGTAGGGACATTCCCTTCAAGTCAATGAACAGTTTTAAAGTCCTGGGAAACAACACGATGGTTAAATGCAATTCTCAAATGTGTTGGGGACACTAAGCTTTCCCTAATTAAGAGACCATCAGAATGTCTAGTTACAGGGCAGCTCCATAGCTATTGGAGAGGTAAAAGCCTGAGAAATCTATTGTTCAGAATAGAGATATGTTAATTATAGGAATTTTAAAAATACTTCTGAACTCTTAACTAGTGATAATTGTGTTACTGAAAAATGACATAACAGGGCTTCCTTACCATAGGCACTGACTGCATTTCAAACAGAGGTCTCCTTTTAGAACAAGTCTGAATGACTTTTTATCTCTCCTTTTTCCGTGGACCAGGGGTTGCTATAGGAACTGAAATCTCTAATACATTCTAGGTCCAATCAAGTTGGTCTGTTAACGGTAAAGAACCTCCAAAATGTGCCTCCTTTGGGTTCTTTTCCTAGAACCACCAGCACAAAAAGTCCCTGGACCCAACTACATAAAAGTGAAATATACTTTCTTAACATTTAAAAAATCGGCTCAAAGCTCCCCACACCTCAGACGAAAGTAAACACCATGTTCACACACACACACACACAGAAATATGAAGACCAACTAGAAAATTCTTCATTTAACTTCAAGTAAAAAAGTTTCGGACTTGTATGTTGGGGTGCCATGTAAATAACAAGAGGATATTTGTCAAGCCCTTAACCCTCTTTGTTCTGGTCAGGAATGTAAGGCACTTGCTGAGCATATGCTTGTACTTGACCATCACTGGTAATTCTATCTCCTAGACCAGAAAGGAACAAGTCATGCACTTGGCATTTCTGTTTTATGATTTTCTTGTGTCAACGTGATGTAGACCTAAGAAACATCAACATGAGTGTGGTGGATTTAGGTTGGCTTCAATATGGTCATCATTTAAAAAATGTAAATAAACTGGAAAGTGAAAGTAAATTAAAAATTGCATAGAAAGCCCTGGCTGGCGTAGCTCAGTGGATTGAGCGTGGGCTGCGAAGCAGGTATTGCAGGTTCGATT
Source organism: Tonatia bakeri (assembly GCA_004024845.1). Classification (NCBI taxonomy): domain Eukaryota; kingdom Metazoa; phylum Chordata; class Mammalia; order Chiroptera; family Phyllostomidae; genus Tonatia; species Tonatia bakeri. Next base: position 10,516 of record PVIA01005189.1, read on the forward strand.
CCCAGTCAGGGCACATGCCTAGGTTGCAGGCCATGTCCCCCAGCAACCGCACATTGATGTTTCTCTCTCTCCCCCTCTCCCTTCCCTCTCTAAAAATAAATAAATAAAATCTTAAAAAAAAAAAAAAAGAGAGGGCAACCTAGGAAGAAAACCCTTTAAAAAAAAAAATTGCATAGAAAAAAATAGCAATGCAACACAAGGACATTTTAAGTGAGGCCTTTATATAGTTATAAACTTCTGTTTACTTCTTTTGGTTTCATTCTAATATTTTAATAACACCCATGTGTCATATATATTCTTTGTTGGTAATAGCAGAAAATATTTTTGACAATGGCAGCACATCAAAGGAGGTAAAACTTCAGAGAAAAAATATTTCATGTTTTAGAGTTTTGAAATGTTGAATTCTTTTTGTAATAAGTTTCATTGATTTGCTTGTCAAAACTCAGAGCTAAGTTCTGAAAGGAACATGACACGGAATGGAGTCGTTCTTTTAGAGATACTATTAAATATTTAACAAAATAGGAAAACTGCCATTGCAATAGGACCTGAGATTAATCTGAACTTAGGCTATAATATGCCTTAATTAGTTTTTCAATAATGAAGAGTTTTATTTGTGTTCTGATCAGTAAATCATCCTGCTTGCTTAAATTCGCAAAGCAGAAGCTCATAAGATGTTGGTTGTTTGGCTAAACTGCATGTGCTTCCTTTCTGATTGTAATTTTTCTGAATATTTGAAACTCACTGTTTCAATATGCTGTTCTATTTCTTTGAGCAGCTTTGAAGATGGTCAGTGTTTTTGTTATCAAGAACAGACTCTCATGTAGCCTGGCCCCTGGGGACTTAGGTTCACAGAAATAGACACTGATGGAAGGCAGAATTTAAGAGATTTTATTGACTTTATCTTGTTCCCAATAACCATCGGTCGATAACAAGAACTTTTTAGGTTCACTCTTGACTCAGTGATTCTTGTACAGAGATTTCATAAGCCAGTCTCCCTTTTCTAGTACTCAATCATTCTACCTTGACCAAATGCAAGTTATACGACTTGGGAGGTGAGGATGGAGATGAGGGTACACAGAGAGATTATCGCTAAAGGAAAAACAAACCAACACTGAAACTCTGCCTTTTACTCTGAGAACAATGCCCCAAAAGTCTTCTTAAATTCTAGGCATTTCTTTTTATCATTACTGACATCCATTTAGAAATCCTTAGAAGCCTAGTCTCTGTCATATATCTTGGACTTGGAGTGGTGGAAGGTACTGGAAATGAATAGTTGGCTTAATTTCAAAATGTCAAGTGTGATTTGCTATATCTATATAAACCAGACTTCAATAGAATTAAGATAAAAAGCAGCCGGCTTCTTATAAATTTTATGTAAATTAGAATTAGTAAACTTGTAAAGTGCTGAGCATTATATCTGGGAACTGAAAATGACCTTTAAGAACACCAAAAATATCTAGGTAAAACCGTAAAATTTTATGATAATAAACAATGCAGATTAGAGGTATCTGACAATTCTTAGGATTGAAGTGACTGAAAAGAGGTTCAGAAGCCAAGTTCAATGCTTAGATATCTATCCATCCATGCAGAGAAGTATATGAACATTAACATTTAACAAAAATTGCCAAAAGTCATCACATGGATATCAGCACACTTAATGGAACGGAAACCATGTTCATGGCAATGGAAGTCTGTGCCTTATCCACAGGAAACGGAGAAAAGCCTGAAGATATCGACAGTGAACCAAGAAATAATTCATCTGTATGGAAATTCAAAAAAGTGATAGAGGAAAACTTCAGGGTAAGAATAAATTAGACAGACATAGATGTGGTATTATGATTAAAAATGTGGAATAAGAAAATTCTTAAAAAGGACAACTAAATTAAAAGACACCCAGCAGGGTAAGGCTATATAATTATTATAACTTTGAAACAATGATTTTAAAATAAACTAAAAATCTATAAACACACATGAAAAATCATTTATAAACATATGCTCCATAATGGAACTATGAATGTCATGCTAATGTAGTCCCTTCTGCATTTCTCCTATTTTCAGTTAAAACAGAGGCTTTTAAGCCATCTGGTCCACTCTGTTCAATAGCTCACTATCATATAAAGGACAGTGTAAGAATTTTTTTAAAAGTCGGGCATAACTAGATACAATGTATGTTAGACAGTATACTTAATCAGTTTCAGTCAATCTTTTTCTTTTTTTTCTTTATTTTATTATTGACACTATTATGATTGCCCCCATTCCTCCCTCCTTTCCCACCTCCACCCAGTCCCCACCCCACCCCCACCCCCTTCCCTCTGGCCATCACCACACTGCCGTCTGTGTCTGTGTGTCATGCATGTATGTCCTTTGTTAGCCAATCATTTTCTAATGAAAAAGAGTACATAAGGTGGTGAGTGGAGCATTATTTTGCACATGACACTTTATATTTTGATTTTTTTACCTATTCATATATATTGTAACCAATGCTAATTATTTGAAAATAAAGAAACTATAAAGATCTAAGAAAAATTCACAATCAATTCCGTCATCTATTAAATAATAACAAAGAGTAAGCTTCTTTACCTTTCATCTTTTTATTTATGTATATATTTAATTTACTGTTGTTGAATTACAGTTGTCCCCATTTCCCCCCATTACTCTCCCCTGCTCTACCCACCCTCACCTCCAACATTTAATCCTCTCCCACCCCGTTGTCCTTGTCCATGGGTCCTTTATGCACGTTCCTTGACGACCCTTCCCCTTCTTTCCCCTGTTGACCCCTTTCCCCCCACCCCTCTGGTCACTGTCAGTTTGTCCTTTATTTCCAAGTCTCTGGTTGTGTTTTGCTCCCTTGTTTGTTTTGTTGATTAGGTTCCTTCCACTTATAGGTGAGATCATATGGCAATTGTCTTTTTATACATTTTTAAATGTCTTTAATTGTTATTTATTTAATATTTTTGACATAAGTTTAGACTTAAGAGTTTCCAAGATATTACAGAAAATTTTTGTATACACTTTGCCCTGACTGTCCTAATGTTCACATCTTACATAATCATAGTACAAGGCTCAAAATCATGAAATTAATCTTGTTATGGTGCTATTAACTAAACTACAGAGTTTATTCAGATGTCATCAATTTTTATATTATTTTTCTATTTTGTTTTCAGGATTCTATCTAGGATACATTCTATTTAGTTGTTACTTCCTTCTAATCTTCTGCAATTTATAACATTCTTCAGTCTTGTCTTTAAAATCCTTGATTCTTTTGAAGGGTATTGACCAAGTATTTTGATGAATGGCTCTCAATTTGGTTTAACTGATGTTTTGCCATAATTAGATTAAGGTTATAAATTATTGGAAAGCTTATGATATATACACTTGAACAATTTTAAAGGTATTCCTTTTAAACAATTTGCAATGATTTTTCTCAAGATATTATGTCATACGTTCCCCCCCATGTCAATGACACTTTATATTGGTATCATTTTCTTATCTGAAGAAATTAAAAGCAAGTAACAAATAGATTATATATACACTAATAATAAACTACTATAATAATATGCATGATTTAAATGATGTGAAAAAGGCAATTATAAATCATCAAGGATGTCTGATATCATGAAGGATGATTAACTGGGTAGACAGAATCTGAGACAGGCTTTGAAAGGTAGGAGAAATATTGCTAACTAGGGAGCTTGTAACTTTCCATATACAGGCAAAGACAGCAAGTTAGAAATATATTGGCAGTAGGGACACATAGGATAGATTGAAGATACTCTAAAGAGATTATCCAGCTGATTTTCAAATATTTTGACAAATACATTCTAAAAATAAAACTATATAGTAACTGTTATCTATTTACATTAATGAAATTAATTGAGGTACAAAAATTAAATATTTTTACTAGATCACCCTTTGTAAACAGGCCATGAAGAGTCAGATCCAAGTGGTTTGGATTTCCTATTGTATTATCTCTCCATCACATTTTTGCTGTTCTCTAGCATTTACTTGGAATAAATTTGTGATGTAATCAAAAGATTCCATCTAAATTATATCTCTTTTTGGTCAGAACTCATACTTATAAGCCTTTAAATACTTATGACTATTTCTTTTCTATTGTTTTCACATGAATCAGCAAACATTTTTAGCTTAACTATTTTTCATCATAATTCTACAAAGGTTTTTTTTTATGGGTTTAGTATTATTGAGAAATGTGACATAAGCTTGATAGTCATTACTTTTTGAAAACTCAGTAAGACAACAAAACATAAAACAAGTTTTAAAAAATAGGTTTGATGCATATTGCTTTTACTTAATTTTAATAGGATATTCAAGCATATTTTAAATAAAACTATATACACATTTATGTGTATGTTTATGTGTGTGTATGTATATATTTATTTTCTCTCATGTCTAATCATCCATTCCCCTAGTTTTGCTTTATACCCATCCACAGGCAATCTGTTATTTCTTGTGTATTCTTCCAGCATTTCTTTACATACATATATGCATATGTGTACACTGTATATACAAATAAATGTGTATTCTTATTTAACACAAAATAGAATACAGTTCAATTGAACTTTGAACAACATGGATTTGAACTGTATGGGTCCACTTACATGTGGATCTTTTTCAATAAATACCTGTACTATTTATGATCCATATTATCGGTTTACAGGTGTGAAGGGCCTACTGTATGCACTGATCTATACCATTTTATGTGGGAAACTTGAGCATCCCACAGATTTGGGTGTCTGTGGGAGTCCTGAAATCAATCCTCAATGGATACTGAGAAACGACTAAGTTTTGGGGGTTCAAAAGTTATACATGGATTCTTGACTGTGTGTGGTGGGGTTGGCACCTGTAACCACTGTGTTGTTCGAGGGTCAACTGTATCTATACTGTTCAGTAACTACCTTGATCCTAAGTATTAGAGATCTTTCCAGAAAGATTTTCTTTATTATTATTTTTACAACTAACTAGCAAAAAAAATTAGTGTATATTAACACATATAAAAATATTTTGCAATTATAAATGTTAGGATAAGGGCTCAGATCATTGTCAATAGTTCAGGTTCATCTAAATGAATGTCCAGGGGAACAATGAAAAATCCTCCCATGAACATTCTGCCTCCTGTACATGCCTGATACACTTGGCCTCTGATCACAAATTGTTATTAATGCACCACAATCATTGTGACAAATAACAAATCCCGTAAGGATTCCCCAAATGATTCTAGAGGGAGTCATGTACCAATTGAGAACCACTCTATTATAGATTAACTAATTCTGAAATTAATTTCACAGTCAACAAGAACATAAAATGCCCTAAAGACTAGAGTAGTTACAATTATTTTGGTGTGTTATCTAACTAGTTCTTGATGATTAATGTTATATAATAGTCAAGGGGCCTTTTGCCAAGCCCGTGGTCCATGGGGAGAAAGTTGGAGAAGATTGGGAGTCAGCTAGGTTTGCTTGAGGTATCACTTCTGCAGTTGGAGCCGTGCTATGTTTAATGTCGGCTTAAAAATGTGCAATGTGGATTACATCCTGAGGTTGATTTAAATGAGCCACATGTTATACAGATGACCTGACACTAATGTGTTATAATTCTCTAACATGCACTATTCCCTAAATCTCTAGAAGAACCTTGAGAACAACTGAAGAAACAAATCCTAATTACAATGTACTTCCACATTGCTATTTCAATAGTTTGCCTTAATACATGCAACATTCAGGGAGAAATAAAAGGTTTGAAGACATTTCAAAACAGATTTGAGAAATAAAAGGATGTGTTATATTAACTTTACTGTTGTTGAGTGATGTAGATTGTAGTTTTTGTAACTAAGCACGGCCTAATTAAAATCATGCCTTCGGCTGTGAAAATGTGACATTAAATCAAACATTAGACATTTTAATTCATATTTTAGTATTTTCTGGTGGTTATATAAAAACATTAGTCATTGTAAGCTGTTCAGTGTGCTGAATAATATAAGATCACATCCTTTTTTACTCACCTCTGGAAATAACATTCATTCTGCCTATCACTCTCATTACAGTTATGAAACACAGAAATACAGGATCATAATTTAATTTCACTTCACCACCTAAACTCCTAAAATATTTCTTTCTTGACATATAGATATATAAGTCAATAAATTCTAATTATAAAATCAGTGATTGTGGAAAGTTCAATGAACCATGCAACCTTTGGGTTATTTTATAAACTAGCCATCTTTTAATATTATAAATAAATAGACATTTTATAAACACTGCTTTCATGGGTATTCTACATTGGATTCATTTGTCAGCACCCAGATGAATATGTTATCTCATTATATTTTATAAACCTGAAAATGCCTAATTTTGAAATTTAAAAAAATTCTATCTCTGCCACTTACTAACTGAGGAAAGTTGAAGATGTTTAAACTTACTAAAGTTGTATTTCTTCATCTGTAAGATATAAATGCAAATATTTTTCTTTCATAGTTAAGAAGAGGAGTCATTAGGATACATGTTGTTTTTGTTTTTGTTTTGGGGAGGGCTGGTATACATAAACCCTTGACCGATGGTCTCTCTTCCAATCAACCACTTCTCTTCTGTGAGACCCTATTATTTGTTTAATGCCAGTCACAGCGATTCTTCTCTTCCCACCTGACCCAGTCAGTCACTGTCAGTTGGGGTCTCTCTACCCTTAGGGAGGAAATGAAATTACTGAAATAAAATATGCGGAACAGGGTGTGAATGCAGCACATTGTAATAGGTACTTCATTCTAACTCACTGAAGTATTTCAGGTAGGACAAGTGCTGTTATCAGTACATACTGAGAAGAATTTTCCACAAATTTTATACTCTTAATATATTAGAGTGATTTATAATATAGGCATCTCCTGGAGAGATGAAAATATTTGAGAAATAAGTAGTCTGGGAAGTTAACACTAACCCAGCTACCGTGTGAGAAGAAAATCTAATGCAGCTATGTGGATAGACATTAAAGAAAAGGGAAAATAATAATATCTGTTTGAGTGAAAATATAAAACCCAGCAACATTTTTTTTTGTTTAATGGGCTGTAATGAGAGGAAAATGCAATCTTAATTCAAGCTTATTAAAATAATACTCCATATAAAGTAATAAATCATTAACTTGAATACTCAAAGAACACACATTAAACTGATAGGGACTATAAGAATGTATCATTGGCATAATCAATAATAATGATATATTACATTTTCCACACTATCTCCACAGTCACATTGTAAAGAAGTATGTATCCAAGGGTGGGAGAGTTGCTAAAACCATTTTTGGAAACAAATTACTATAAAGGGAACCACACCCACCCACCACATTCTCCACTCAAATGAACAAAATGAGAAAATGCCACATATTGGTGAGAATTTAGAATAACTGGAACTGTTATATACTGCTAGTAGACTATAACCTGGCAGAGATTTTGACATTAAAAAACTATTTGACATTAAGTACTAAAGCTTGGTATATGCATACTTCATTAGCTAACAATCCATTTCTAAGTATAGTCGTACCTTGGTACTTGTTGACTTCAGAACCCATCAAACCCTGTATTCGTGGCATTTTGATGAGAAAAAAAATATATGTTTCAACACTCAGCGCTTGCTTGGGACTCATCACACTTGCTAGAACTTCTAAGTGTCACAGTGCAATCCCATAGGAGAAAGTGCTTCATTGTTTGGTACTCGGTTTCGGGACTCATCATAAATTCTGAAACAAATTAATGACAAGTACCGAGGTACCACTGTGTATATCCACTATAAGTGTACATAGAAATATTTTTTAAAAAGAATTAAAATATCTCTGGAAGCATTATTCATCATAGTGAAAAACTAAAACCATAACAAATGCTCATCACAATAGAACAGAGTTTTTAAGTTGTGGTACATTCACATGACATACTGCACAGCCAGGGTGTGTGTCACATGAGTGCTGCCTGCAATGTCACATAGAGCCTTTCATTCAGAAGGGCCCTGTGTGGGCTTGGTTTAATATTCTATTGAACATTCTATTGCCTTCCCCTGTTGGGGGATATTGATCCCCTGTTGGGGGAGTGTATGGGAGGCAACCAATCAATGTTTCTCTCCCTATCTTTCTTCTTCCCTTCTCCTCTATCTAAAAATAAATAAATAAAATATTTCTAAAAAGAGTATGTATTATGTTGCTGGTGAATGGGGAGTTCTATAACTGTAAAGTAGTTCAATTGTTTTCATGGTGTTATTCAAGTATTTTATAGTTTTTACAGACTTCTTGCTTATTCTATCGAAATTGAGAGAGGAGTGCAGAAATATGATCCAAATTCTCAATTGTTTTCTTTCTTCTTCTGTGTGAAGAATTCCCATTAATGTAAAGTGCAACTCTTCTCAGAATTCATTTTGTGTGCCTTAAAAGTTTTTATTTTACCTTAGTTTTTGAAAGACATTTTCTCTAGTTATAGAATCCTAGATTGACAGTTTAACTTTCTTTTAACATGTTAGAGATGTTTGTTGTTTGCATAAATTTTCATAAGAAATCTGTCAGTTTTCATTCTTCTGTAATGTATCTCTCAAGATGGTTTATAATCCTGGATCTTCTGGGGTTTTGTGTCCTTGAACTATCTGATCTTTCTCCCAGATTTTCCTGGGTCAGCCTCCTCCTCCTCCTTTCTGGCTGCCATCTCGGCTACTACTGGGCATGCTTCATCATTCTGCTTCGCCATTTGGCTTCTGCTCTACATGCTCTCAGTAAAACACATTTCCCTTTTCATTTTCTTCCCTTCCCCGTTAATCCAGCAGAATGGAGCCAGATTCTCCCTGAAGTTTCTGAACAGTGTCTTTCCTGCCTACGCAGGTGCCTGCATCCAGAGTGATTGTGAAGATGTCCTTTCCTACGGAATATGGCTTCTACAGATGTCTGGCTTCCTTCTCTTTGGTTAATATCTAACTATCTGCCTGCTGTAACATGGCACTAGTCGATCCTTAATCCAAATCTCCAACATATGGATCGTCAGTTGCCAGCATGTTAGCTGAGACAAAAATATTACATACCATTAAACAAATTCTGAGAAACAAAAACTTAGTAAGAGGGATAAATTTACATGCATTTCTTATTTATCTTGATCTGTAAACTTTTGAGTACAATGGTTCCATTTTCCTTTTAATCAAGAAATACAACAATATCCAGTTATTAAGTTCCTTGTATAATAAAGTTTCTTATAAATTCAATGAAACATGTATGGAATAAAGTGATTTCTCCTTGTAGCTCTGAAGGTCTTAATTTTAACAACATGCTTCCTTGTTTGTCACTGACAAGATTCTTTTATTAAAGGGATTAAAATGTTCCCCTTGTCAGAAAAGTTTCAATACACATACCTTCTAAATAAATCTAGAAGACTGTTCTGTCACTGCTCTCTTTTCCCCCTGTTTAGAATGCATGACTCATGAGTACTGGATGCACTTACTTTATTTGAGACTTAAAAGTGTTAGGCTTATCTGAACATTTAAAATTAACAATAAATTAGTAACACTGATAGTAGTGTATACTGCATGAAGAAAGACACAATCTCGTAGCAGTAATTTATGTATATGAGAATAAACTCTATTCAGTAATTATATGTGCTAAGGTATAAGACACAGATAAGTTAATCTAGGAATAATTTCAAAAAGACCCATATGATTAACCCCAGCTTTCCTCCCCACAAATCATGCAAGTACTATTCATGGGTACCCTCCCTGCCTTTAAACACCACACAGTTCCTCTGGTGGTGTTTCTCCCTTGCTGAGGCATATTAATAAAACTTAGTTTGTTTAACTAGGAATATGTTTCTCATTATCTTTGGCAAGCAGGATTGAAGAAGTAACTTATAAGTTACTAATAGTCACTAATTTGTTTCACTGAAAAAAGTCCTACCTCTGGTATACATATTTTGTCATACAAATATACATATTTTGCTCTTCAAATTTCACTCCTTTATTGAGTTTCTGAACATTGAAAGGCCTGGCATATAAAATAATATATAAGTATCTCCTGCCATCTAAATTTTTCTATAATGACTTAAAAATTAATAATTCAACTTGAGATATTCCCTATCAACTAAAATGTTTGTTATTAATGAAATATTTGTGTTTCTCCAAAATACATATTTTGCAGCCCTAACCCCTAATGTGATGGTATTTGGAGATAAGGACTATGAGAGGAAAAAATATTTTTCTAAAATTTTAAAAAGTTAATCTAACTATTTTATTTAAAAATTATGTATTTAACACTTCCTATTTGCCAGAGACTGAGGTCTTAGGGATCAGAATAGTGGCTAGAAAAAGCAAGGGGCAGACATTGTAATATGTACAGCTTTAATGAATATCACTATGTACAATACACCACTATATAATAATACCAAGTTTAGCAAATCCAAATTATCTGCTGTTGCTGAGTAAGGAAAAGTTTCTTTTCTGCACACCATTTATCATATCTGCCTACCTGGTCTAGGTAAAAACATTTGCAACACACTGGTCAGGTTGCAATTGCTCCAGTTTTCACAGAGCACTGTAGGGGAAGTCACTGTTTCACCAATGACAGCTGAAATGACAGCGCGCAAGTAAACCTTAAATGTGAAGGGTTTACTTTGTAATTTTTTGATTAATTAAGCTTTAGTTATTTTCTAAGAAGGATGGCTTATGCCAGCTACAGAAACCTTAGATGTTAACTAGAGTCTTCAATTCCTGGGAGAGAGTAAACCCTGGGAAAGAGAAAAATAAATACGAAGATCGAAACAGTAATTTTGCAACTTTGTCAAGAAGTTTAATAGCCTAGTTTCTGAGCTGTAATACAGGACAGATAGCCATATATAAGTCTTATTTTCTAGGGAGTTAAAGTAAGCAGTGTAAAAAATATACTATTCCTTGCCCTGGTCAGGCGGCTCAGTTGGTTGGAGCATCATCCCATACACCAGAAGGGTGTGGATCTGATTCCCAGTCAGGGCACATATCGAGGTTGTGGTTTCCAGAGGAAGTTAATTGACGTTTCTCTCTCACATTGATGTTTCCCCCTCTCTCTGTATTTTCTCTCCCTCCCCCTCCCTTTAAAATCCATAAAAGCACGTCCTTGAGTGAGGATGAAAACATATCTATTCACTATTACAGTGACATTGTTGTTTCTGCATGCACATTTCAATCCAGTCTCTTTGGCTGCCAGGTTACATCAATGTCTTGCAAACCATTCTTGTTATATTAACAATGGCTGGACTTTTCCAGACAGTATGTATGTATGTATGTATGTATGTATGTATGTATATATATACACACACACACAAGCATATAGTAGATGCCATTGAGTGAGCATGTGTACTGTGTAGCTGTTGCATTAAAAATGACTGAATGAGTAGACCAACGAACCTACATCAAATTTTGCATTAAGTTTGAACATTCCTCTTCAGAAATTATTTCAGTGATTCAGAAGGCCACAGCAATGGACAACTGGTTATCGGCAACTTCATCATAAGATCATGCCCACTCATGCAGCACGTCTCATGCAGAGTTTTTGGTGAAACGTCAAATCACCCAGGCAACTCAGTGCCCCCTACAGCCCAGATTTAGTGCCATGCAACTTCTGAGTTTCCCCAAAACTGAAATCACCTTCGAAGAGGTAGAGACTCCAGACCATCAGTGAAATTCAGGAAAATATGACGGGGCAGCTGATGGCGATTCAACAAAGGATTTTGCAGAGTGTTTTGAACAGTGGAAGAGATGCTGAGAAAACTGTGTGAGGTTCCAAGGTACCTACTTTGAAGGGGACTGAAGCATCATTGCCCTATGTACAATGTTTCTTGTATCTTGTATCTTATTCAATAAATATCTCTATTTTTCATATTACATGGCTGGACTGACCACGCACACACACACACATACACATCTCCTTTATTACTTCAGGACCATAGTAATACTAAGTGATTTTTTGTCTAAACATTACATTTAGATGTTCATAGAGTTGTAAAAAAACTCATTTCAACTAATAATATTAATATCGAGAAGCTTAAAATTGTTCATTTTGAGATTAAATATGTAAAAGTTCCTGGAGGGTATGAGAGGGGATGAAAAAAACTGGAATTTATTTATAAAAAATTGTGTATTTTTTCTTCAATGTTTAAACTTCAGTCACCTTCACAATACTCTCCATTTGATGCAATACACCTATCGAGATGATTTTCTACTGCCTCAGAACAGTTTTTGAACTCGTTGATGTTGGTGCCTTTTATTGCTTCTGCCATTTTTTGTTTGTTTCATCTCTTCCACACTGGCAAAATGTTTCCATTTGAGGACTTTTTCATCTGGGGAAGTGACTTGGAGTGAGATCTGGTGAATTGGGAGTGTGGGGTACAGGGGCCATGACATTTTCAGTCAAAAAGTGCTGAACACTCAGCACAGTGTGGGCAGGTGTGTTTGTAAATCACCCATTGTGAAAGGAGCAATTGTGTTGCAAAATTCTTAAAAAAAAATTTACTGAATCAGAATGCAGCTTCGAAATTAACACCAGCTGGTACACTGATACAGATGGATTCCTAGAACATTCACTTAACAAGGGTCCTGTTAACAAGGGTCCTGTTAACAAGGGCCCCACTCTCCAGGAAATTATTCCAGTTTTTCTTGTGTCCCACTTCATAAATTTTAAGAATAAAAACTTTAAGGTAAAATTTCATTGTTAATCAATTAATGTCTTTTTATTTTTAATTAAATTCAACATATACCCACCAAGACTTACATTTTGCCTATCAATAACAAAGGTGGTAAATAAATGCAGGGTAAATTATCAACAGATGAACATTCTGAATGCAAAATAACCCACATATTTCATTGTCTCATTTCTTTAAAACAAGTACACATAGAAAAACAAAAGAACAGACATTAAATTAAACAAAAAACATTAACTTGGGCTATGTGTACGAGTATATATTCCAAAAGAATAAGTAATATAAACTCTACCACATGTGCCTAATATTCCTTTTCCATTACTCTTTATTAATGTATCTATTTATCTAATTACATAGAAGGAAATATCATTTAGTGATGCAAGCATTCGTTACCAGGGATACAAGAAATAAAGAAAGATTATTTACTAGCATCAATAATAATGAAAACTAACACTTAAAGAATACTCTGAAGTTTACAAAGCACTTTAAACACATCGTTTGTTTAATTATCTAGTTAACCTGTAATTAATGACCTTCTCCAAGAAAGCTTTTCCAAGTAGTTATCTACTACTGTTCTCTCTTTGTGATATTACGAAAGTAACATTTTAAAACAACAGTCTACTGTAACTATGACTAAGGCAATGAAGATATGAGTTAATTAAAATGTAAGAGCTATATAAAAATGACACGACTAAAATCTATCACATAAGAAAGGCATTGTACATTAGTATTGATTTAGGATACACATTGCCATATAAATACAATCAAAGGAAGAAATCTTTAAAATATATATCTTGTTGGCCATAAGTATATAAGTAAAAATAAACTTCATGTCAGTTAATATAGCAAACAAAATTGAAGGCAAGTGTACAATAACAAAGACAGAATATTTGTAGTACATACAGAGACAAAGGGTTAACAATTTATGATGTGAACTTTTTTTGTTTTTTGTTTTAATCTAGGCCTATTTTGTCCTCAGAATAGCTTTTGGTGACCTAAGTAGATAAGCAGCTTCAACAAAAAACAAAATGCAAGAAAATTAATGTTCCAGGTAGTGGGAATGTGTTGATAATCAATGGAAAATATAAATAGCCCTGGCTGGTGTGGCTCAGTGGATTGAGTGCTGGCCTGTGAACCAAAGGGTCACTGGTTCAGTTCCCAGTCAGGGCACATGTGTGGGTTGTGGGCCAGGTCCCCAGTTGTGGGAGTATGAGAGGCAACCACACATTGATGTTTCTCTCCCTCTTTTTCTCCCTCCCTTTCTATAAAATAAATAAACAAATAAAGTCTTTTTAAAAAAGAAAGAATATAGCCCCAGCTGGTGTAGCTCAGTGGATTGAGCATGGACCTGTGAAACTAAGTGTCATGGGTTCAATTCCCAGTCAGGACACATGCCTGGGTTGTGGGCCAGGTTCCCCAGTGAGGGGTGCACAAGAGGTAACCACACATTGATATTTCTCTCCATTTCTTTTTCCCTCCCTTCCTGTCTGTCTACATAAATAAATAAATAAATAAATAAATAAATAAAGTCTTTTTAAAACATTAAAAAGAAAGAAAATATAAATAATAGGAATAGCCAATATGTTAAAAAACTGCTCAATCACAGAAATAATTAAATACATACAAATAAATCACTAGTGATATAGAGATTTCTCCTATCGTGATGGCAAAAATACTCATTAGAGCATTATTTTAACAGCAAAATATAAGATAAATGAAAATGCTCTTACAGTGAGATTATAGTTTTAAAATAATGAAATAAATCAGATTTGAAATGTTTAGTAACTTATGACATTGAAATGGCATAGTTAAGTGGACATAGCATTAAATAAAATAAGGTAAATAACACATTATATGTATGTTTGCATGTATATGTAGAAACTTTAATATGCAGTATCTCATGCATACATATATATCAAGTATTAAAAAGAAAAGCATACATATTGTATTAAATTTAAAATGTTTCACTTGGACAATCCAGATATGTTCATTATAAATGAACATTGTATAGTAAATTTCATTTTTATAGTAAATTTTAGACAGTTTCTACAACTACAGAGAGAAATAAAATTTATTTTCATTGCAAAAGCCTAAAAATACTTTTTAATAAGAATTCTGATTAGGACAATATTTTAAAACTTTTTATCCCTATTTGATGTTAAACAAACAGAACAAGATTGGAACAAAAATGCCACAAAATCAACAATTATTCTTCTAAGACACAGAGCAGAACCTCCAATCTAAGAGTAGCTTTTTCTCAGGCTACATGGTAATGTTAAAATAGGAAAGTAGATAACATGCTAAGCAGACTGCTCTGTGGGGAAATTGACAAGGAAAATAGAAGAACAGATCAGAGCATTTAATTCACACATCTGTAGCTGCTTTCCATGCTACCTAACAGGTAGTGCATTTAAATCTGCTGGTCAGAACAGACTGATCATCCAAACACACTCACACACACAGGCTTGCTATTTATTTATTTATTTCTCTTTTTCTTTTTCTTTTTTTTTTTGTTAAATGGAACAGCCTTTATGTGTATTTGTGGTTTAGAGCAAAGACGTTTAAATCCCCCATGTCATTATGTTACCTTCAAAGATATTCTTAGAAAGCAGTATTTAGTTCTCTTGTGCCATGCTCTAACAGCAAGATACTCCCACAACTCAAAAGGTGTTTTTTAAGTATAATTCCACAAATAAACTTGACATGAATCTCTTACAAAATGCATTTTTCTTAGCTGCAGCAGCACTAAATTCACTGAGCTGAAGTTTTTTTTTTCCAAACACAATATATATCCAAACTCATTAAATGGATTACCCAGTTTTATGGGTTTTCCAGGTGTTTGACTTCTTTCTTCTCACACATTTTCTTGCCTTTCAGGTTGGTCAATAGCTATGATACTGCCCTTAAAATGGAGTTCAAACAAAGCATGGATTCTGAGGTCCAAATAGATTGTATTGCACATGCTAACTAGGCCACACATTGTATGTGAAACTTCTACAAATAACTGTGTGGAGTTGTATTTGTAAAATTGCAGAATATGGAAGATAAAAATAGTGACTATTTACTGAGTAGTTACTATGTGCTGGTCACTTCTCTAAGCATCCTACATTATTTACTCATTTACTTTTCACAACGGATAGTACTGGCCCCTTTTTAGAGATGGGACAATGATGCATAGGCAGAGGTCAAGGCATCACCGAAGGTCAGGGTTGTAGGTGTTGGTCATTCTTGAAAGTTAGGAAGTCTGAATGAGAACATGATTTCTTTACCACTTAGTCCCTCTAATTAGCATTTGCATTGCTGACTCAGAGTCATGACACCGCTACATCTTGTGTATTTTTTATGATTTAAGAAGTTATTATTTTATTAGTTACATTTTACTGATTATTTCCTTTAAAATTGGGCTATAGCTCTAGAAAAATGAATGAAAGCAAACATGAACATTTTTATGTTTAATTTATTTTCAAAATTCTAGAAAAGTGATATTGCTGTTATCAGGAAAATCACACACAGACCTCTATCCAGCTTTTAAATTGATAAATAGAATATTTGCTTCTATAGGGCATGGGATTTCTCAATTTCTCAAGAGATGAACCATAAATATTCTCAATTTTTCATTCTTTCATTCTAGTATATTTTAATCTTCAAAACAAAACATTTTTAAATGTGTTCCTTTTAACTGAGTCATGATTCCACAGATACAGATATTTACCAGGTAAATTTATATCACCAAATATTGTAGCATTAGCTTCAGGCTAAGAATTAAAGACACTGTAACTTAAATGTACACAGTAAATCATTTAATACATAAAAGCAACTAGTAAAGAACATAAAATAGAGAAAGTAAAATATCTAATTACAAGAAAGATGGTAAACTTATTATATTCATATTTATACTACTTATTATGTTCCTAATTATTCACTTATAAATTCAGAAAAATAGTGTTTTAGACACAGGCGATGTTGATATTTAGAGACTTGACTTTGGGTGGTGAGCACACAGTGCAATATACAGACGATTTGTTATAGAACTGTATGCACACTTGAAACCAATACAACTTCATTAATTAATATTACCTCAGTAAACCTATTAAAATTTTTTAAATAAATTGAATTTTTTAAATCATATAATCATTTTATAATAGAAAGGTCATCTACATACATTTTATACAGAAAATACACCCCTTTCCGATTCCATTAGGGATTATTCATCTGCCACAGACTCCTCGGTGCCCCATCAACTCCTACCACTCTTAAGTTCTTTACCTCCCTCTCCACTCTGATTTCCTAACCTGCTGATTAAATTCACCAAGCAAGCGTATGAATCGGGGCCTTTTCACTTGCTGTTCTTACAGGCTGGAACACCAAGTATCTGTCTGAGTGGCCAGCTCCCTCATCTACATCGGTCATTAACTCATAACTCACTTTGTCTATGTGGCTATGTGGTCTTTTCCTGACTCCTGTATACAAAGCACAATTATACTGTCACCACCACAACCCACACTCTTTCATTTCTTAGCACTTTTTACTGTATAACACACATTTTCACTTATTTGTGTTTATTACTTGTCTCTTCCATAAGAAAAAATGCTTCCCGAGTGCAAGAATTTATCAGTTGGTGCTTTAATGTTGCATATCCAGCAAAGACAGCACTGCCAGGCTCACACTGGGCATTTAATAAACTTTTGTTGAGTGAATGAATGGATGAAATGCCATTGGTTCTTAAGTATATTAGCAAAATGCCATTACCTGTCTAGCCAAAACATGTACAAAAATATTTATTAGTAATCATGATTAGTAATCAAAGCAAAGTTAAATGATAAGCCTTCATCTTATTAATTATTGAACTGAGAAACATGTAGCAATAGCAAATGGTTTAGCCAAAGAAAAACAAAACAGTTCTCTTTATACTATTTGTGACAATAATAACTGGTATATTTTTTAAGTAATTTGAATAAATGTAAAACCTGTTTTAAGAAGACCAACATTCTAATTCAACTCTCAAGACTCCTTTTCAAATTTTAAGAAAATACCCATGAATCCCATATTTACTTTTAATATACTCATACAATATATTTGGTGCATACATGTGCACCTGTGCACCTCTATCATGAAGATATTTCCTTTCTAAGAGACCCTTCAGAATTACTCTATTCATCTTTTAGTATAATTTTATGCACTAATTATGAAGGATACCCTGAGTTCCTATTGGTGCCATCTCCAAGAGTAATTTGATTACCTACAAAAGACTGTATGGCTGACTAAATTAGACCTCTGAGGAACCAATTACTTGTTTCAGTTGCAAAATGAGAAACCATGAATGATGAAATCAAGTGGAAGTTAGACATTTGGAATATTGTGGTATATTATTTGCCTAGAGCAATATCCTAGCCACCTACTAAGGTGTGATTTTGATATGCCCTTCAATCTCTCAAACTGTGTGACAGGTGCATATCATATTGGCATGCTTCCCCACATGGCAATATTTATAAAATTTCAGTCACGTGGTAGTGCTTTCCAAGAACACTGCATTTGTTTATCTGGGGAAATTTTAAAATATTTTTAAACATGGAGTAAACTTCCTAAAAAATTATTTATAGACTCAAAATATGTGAATGAGAAAGCTTATGAGATCTAGAAGTCTTATGTGAAAATGAAAATCATCATTCTAGAAACAAGAACAAAAAATTCATTTTCAACCAGAGAAGTATTAAATAAAATAGGCATTAAATATGTATTAATTCCAGTGAATAGCTTTTCTTCCAATTAAATACCCTCTACCTAATAGATATTTGACAATAGTAGAGGTCTGTGATCTATGAAATCATTTGCACACACTAAATCTAAGCTTAACTCAGCAAAGCACCATCAAGGAGAAGAGAAATATATTACAAATTAATGCAAAAGCACTCCAACTCACATCTATAACTATCACTATATAGTAACACTAATTTAATAATTATAAATGTGCCCACATACTATCATTAAGGCCAAGGAATGAGATTAGCCCCCTTCAGTCTCTAATTTTTAGATGGTCCTTTTTCAATTAAAATACTGCCATGTCATTAAGTTTGACTTAATTTTGCAAAAAAAAAAAAAAAATCACTAAGAAGAAAATATTTGACACAAGATGCATAAGTGAATGGATGAATGAATGAATTAATTCATAATCAAATAAGACTTGTCTTAGCCATTTGGGCTGCTATAGCAAAACCACCATAGACCTGCTGGCTTATAAACACCAGATTTTATTTCTCAGAGTTTTTGAGGGTGGGAGTCCAAGATCAGAGTGTCAGTATGGCCAGGTGCAGGACCTCTTCTAGGCTTCAGACATCTTTTCCTATCATCAAATGGCAGAAGGGACAAGCTAGCTTGCTGGGGTCTCTCTTATAAGGGCACTAATTCCAATCATCAGGGCTGTGCAGTCAGGAACTAATCACCTTTCAAAAGCTTCACCTCCCAATACCACCATCTTTAGGGATTAGGATTTCAACATATGAATTTAAAGAAACACATTCAGACCGCAGCAATTCTCTTTTTTCCACCTTTATTGAATTTATTGGGGTGACAGTGGTTAACAAAATTATGCAGATGTCAGGTGCACAGCTCTACAACACATCATCTGTGCACTGTTCTGTGTGTTCACCATCCAAGTCAAGTCTCCATCCATTACCATTTATGCTACCATACCTTCCTCCAGCTCCTCCTACCTGCCTCCTCCCTAGCATTAACCACACTGTTGTCTGGGTCCATAAGTTCTTTCCTTTTTTTCATTTTTGCTCTATCACTCCCTGCCTCTTCCCAACAGACAGCTGTAGCCTGCTCTCTCTCTATTAGTCTGTATTTTGCTTGTTAGTTTATTTTGTTTATTAGATTCCACATGTGAGTGAAATCAAATGGTACTTCTCTTTCTTTGACTGGCCTATTTCACTTAGCATAATGTTCTTCAGGTCCATCAACACTGCTGTAAAGAGTAAGATTTCCTTCTTTTCTATAGCCAAGTAATATTCCATTGCATAAATATACCATAACTACAGCAATACTGTTTAATTTTTTTCTTACCCTATAACATAATGTGAGCCAATGAGCTTATTAGAGAAGACTCATCCTCTTTTTGTGTTGAAGAAAGTGTGGCTTGGAAATGCATCTCAAAAATATCTTCCAAATATTTAAAGGCCTTTTACTGTTATCATTTTAAATTAGTATTATTATGGTTGCATTTTATCATCTATGCCTGACTCTATATTGACTACATTATTAACTCCACCATTTATATAATACATAGCCTTTTTAATTATTTAAAATTATTCCTAGTCAAAAACATTATCTTGCTAGAAAATCCTGGTGTTGCCACTAAAATTCCTAGTAAACTACTTGAAAATAAGAAACAAATTAAAATTGATAACTTCAAAAGTAAAATCTGAAACCATTATAATGTTTGAATATAAGTGGCATTTTCAGCAATTATAAGGCAATGGTATTGAAATCAGAATTCTCAGTGATTGATACAGGTTTTACCACCTTAAAAAAAATAAGTGTGCTAGACTGAAAGAAAAAAGGTGCTGCCTCATCTTTCTTCCTTTACCTGATATCTGCTTCAGGCATTTGGAGTCTGTATCAAAGAGGTAACTGGGCAGCAAGCCATCGATTTCACACCTGTTGATTCCTCTGGTGGCTCATGCTTTGTGCCCACACCCCATTAAGTATCTCTCTTCCTACATGAATTTACTGCATAAAGTTCTTAGGAAACTGGGGTGTCTAATTCATGGCTGACAGGCCACGTGTAGCCTGGAATGGCTATACATGTGGCCCAACACAAAATCGTGAATTTCAAACCTTTGTGTTCATCAGTTTTTGTTAGCGTTTGTGTATTTAATGTGTGGCCCAAGACAACTCTTTTTCTTTCAGTGTGGCCCAGAGATGCCAAAAGGTTGGACACCCCTGAAAAGAGCAGAGAAAATCATAATTTTGTCCTATACAATGACATGTAGTTTTAACACGTATGTCATTTAGGTGAGGTTCAAATCAGGAATACACCTGTAGCCTGGCATGCACCTGAAAAATTTTCCAGTGTTGGTCATACTTTCTGTAAGGACTGTTTATTAGTTTTAATAATTATCTTTAAATCATGCTTAGTTTCTAGTAAGACATGTTCTAAGGTACTGGTTCCCAACAGAGAAAATCTTGTAATAAGTAATTCCACTACATTCCCTTCCTTCAGCACCGAGATATAGTAAATCACCTACCTATTTCTTCCAAGTACTTGACATGTACAAAAATTCATTGTTTCTACTTGAAAATGATGACTTCTTCCATGTTCCAGCATAGTGTCTGGCACTTAGTATGAGGGGTAAAATGTGCAAACCTTTCAAACAGGTAGCCAGTTTCTGGAAGGTAAGAAATGCAACGCATGAGACAAGTGGGGGGCATGGTGTGCGCTGGAGCCAAGGAAACACAATCACAGTTCTCAGCAAGATAAAATGAGAGATTTGGTGTCCTCATAAGAAAGATAAAGAACTAAAAATGAGAGAAAAGAGAATCATGAAAAAATCCAGTGAGTTTCAGGCTACAGAAATTTACGTATTAAAAGGCATCAGTGATCAAAGGCTCTTTATGAAGCAAGGTAGCCATCATTTAATTCTAAGGTGTTTATATTGCTATGATCACATTCACCTTCCTATCTCTTCCCAAATTTTCAATTATATCTAATAAACAATTGCATCTCTTGAGTGAAAGGAGTGTGCGTGTGTGTGTGTATGTGTGATACGCTGTTTTGCTTTATTTTTTCCTCAAAAGAAAGAGGTTGGTTCACTTGCAAGTCTAGGTTGACATTATGCAGGTCAGATGTTACATATATAGAATGGCAGGAAAGTATGCCAACCAAGGAAGTAAATGAACCATAAAATATGAGTCATTTTTACCATCCTCAAAGACACTTCAAGATACTTAGGGATGATTCTTACATTTTAATGCATAAAAATTTCCATTTAAGTCAATCGTATCTAACAATCAAGTAGGAAGAGGGATCTAGAACCCACATAGCATATGAATTACAAAGAATTAACTGATAAATATTTATAGCATTCGAGAAATCAATAAAATCCTATAGATCATTCCTTCATTTTACACATAGGAAGGAGAAGCAAAAGGAGATGAAATAATCTGATTTAATACATCAGCAAGAAGGCAGCAACACTGAAAATATAATCCAGGATCTCTGCTTTACAGCATTGATGAAAATAGAGTTCTTTGCAATTAATATTCCATGATTCAAATCCTTCTGGCTTAATAAGACTATGTATTCTGAATTTGTTTTAGATAAGAAATATTCTTCAGATTTCCTATATGAATGTATTTGAATGTATTAAATAGACTTGAATGTAAGATCATATTTCAAAAAAATCATGCACAGAGGCCAGTGTTTTTTCCTACCCATTTAACCTGGTTTTGTGATAGATGCTTAATTAGCACATTAACCTGGATAGAAATGTTTTCCCTTGGGTCTCTTAATATTAGTAGACACCTTTGACCTATATTGTTAAATAAAATATATAAAACCAAAATAGCTTTCCTAACCTATTGCTTCCTAAGTTTTAACGTATTGCCTTCCTTAGGCAAAAAAGTTATAAGTAGCTGAAAAAGGGGAAGTTCTATTATTGGAAATACTGAAATACAGCTAGGACTATGTTTGATTCTTTTAGAACTACTCATTTTGTATTGTCTTCTATCCTTTTACCAAGCATTAGAATCAGAGATACTAAGAATGGTCATTAGAGCATTTCCATTATTAAATGGACCAGGTTTCTATAAATAATGAAATTCAAAATAACTAGGTACAGCATCCTTATCATGCAAAATCCTTGCTGGTTATGAGTTTCACAGATACAAAATGTGTGTATAAAATACAATCACTACCATGCATTACTACTATAGAACTTTATTCTCATCCAGTTGTTTGCTATGTAGCTTGCACTAGGAAGCTTGTAGTGTACTGTTATTTATGTTTCCCATCTTTATAAACATTACATAATATTAAGAATATTTTCCTGTAAAAACAAAAATATGGTACCTATTTCCATAATTATTATATAGCCATTTGAATATTCTTGGTGCCCTGAAAATGAAATTAAGATGAGGGTAATGGATATAACTGTGTCTATATCCTAATTTAAAATAATAAATGGATAGATCTACGTATGATAAATATTTTTAATATATTTACTAGAAACTATATTCTCAGAGACAAGAGCCCAGATAATTTAACTATCACTTAATTGCTTCCCTCCTAAGGCTTCCAACCAGTGTCTTTACATTTCATATTTTATTAAGATTGTAAATTATTTATAATTTTGAATAATCAGAGTTCCACATTTCTTCAGTAAGGTAATAATTTAAACAAACTATATGGAAAGACATGTTTGCCAATGATACCTCAGACAAGGGATTGATCTCCAAAATATATAAAGAACTCACATGACTCCACTCTAGAAAGACAAACAATCCAATTAAAAAATGAACAAAGGATCCAAACAGACACTTCTCCAAGGAAAACATACAGAGGACCCAGAGACATACGAAAAGATGCTCAGCATCACTAGCCATCAGAGAGATCCAAATTAAAACCACAAGGAGATACCACTTCACACCCTGAGAATGACCTTCATAAACAAATCAACAAACAACAAGTGCCGGTGAGGTTGTGGAGAAAAGGGAACCCTAGTACACTGTTGGTGGGATTGCAGACTGGTGCAGTCACTATGGAAAACAGTATGGAATTTCCTCAGAAAACTAAAAATGGAACTGCCTTTTGACCTGGCAATTCCATTGCTGGGATTATATCCTAAGAATCTTGAAACACCAGTCCAAAAGAATCTGTGCACCCCAATGTTTATAGCAGCATACTTCATAATAGCCAAGTGTTGGAAGCAGGCTAAGTGCCCATCAGTAAATGAATGGATCAAACAACTATGGTTTATTTACATGATGGAATACTATGCAGCTGAAAGAAAGAAGGAACTCCTACCCCTTGGGACAGCATGGATGGAACTAGAGAGCATTATGCTAAGTGAAATAAGCCAGGTAGTAAAAGACAAATACCATATGTTGTCACCTACAAGTGGAACCTAATAAACAAAACAAAGAAGCAAGTAAAATATAACCAGAGACACTGAAATTAAGAACAAACTGACAGTAACCAGAGGGGACATGGGTGGGGGAAATGGGGGGAAAGGGTTTTCAGGAATATCTATAAAGGACACACGGACAAGACCAAAGGAGGGTAGGAATCAAGGGTGGGAAGTGGGGATGGCTGGGTGGGGGGGGTGGTGCTGGAGGGGAAATGGAGACAACTGTACTTGAATAATAAAAACATTTTAATAAAAGATAAAAATAAATATTAAAAATTATTCTTAAAAAAGTTAATTTCTTACAACACTTATGTGTTTTAAAATGCCTTGATTAATAATATCTAATTTGACCATTTTTATGATATATGCAAGTATGATATTATGATTCATAATAAGAAATGTATTTGATTTTCATCCCTCTTCCTGGCACCAAGCTCCTAAAACCCTGTGATTTCCTAGGTAATGAGAGAGATAAAGGTGTATTTTATGTTAAGGAACTGACTTTTGAACTGCTCCTAAAGATGAGGGATTTTTTCCAGAAAAACCAAGCAAGCCATCAGTGCCACCACACTCTCTCTTCTAAGGAGGGAAGAGGAGCTGGGTGTTAAAGCAACTGCCAGTAGCCAATGTTTAAATCAATCGTGCCTATGTAATAAAGCCTCCATAGAACCCAAACGACTGGTTAGAGAACTTACAGGCTGGTGAACACACGCAGAACTAGGGAGAGTGGCGTGCTTAGAAAGAGCATGGAGACTGCACCCTTTCCCATGCCGAGCCTCATGCCTGTCTGCCATCTGGCTGTTGCTCTTATATCCTTTTATAATATGCCTGAAATCTAGTAAGTGAAATGTTTCTCTGAGGTCTGTGAGCCACTCCAGCAAATTAATTGAACCCAGGAAGGGGGTCATGGAAACTTCTGATTTGTTACCAGACTTGAACTTGTGTTTGACATCCAAGAAAGGGGCTGTGGGAACCTCCACACAGGCAAGTCAGTGAGAAGCACCAGTAATAACTGAGCTTGAGACTGGTGACTGAACTTCGAGAAGGAGGGGCTGGCAGTCTTGTAGGACTGAGCCTCAACCTATGGGATCTAATGCCATCTCTCAGTTGTTAGTGTCAGCATTGAGTTGAATTGTCCACTCAGCTGGTGTCTAGGCAATTGCCTTGTGGGTGTGGGCAACCCACCCCTGCCCCAACACATACATTGGAATTGGTTCCAGGGACCCAAATGAGCAGGACACTCTATTATGTAAATGAGAAAATCATTTTCTGAGTATGTCAGTAAAACTTCCATGGCCATACAACCACAGAGAAAAATTTCTGTGACTCTGAATCATCAAATCCCAACCTGCTTTTCCAGTATTCTCAGGTTCTTGAAAGAAACATGTGAAAGAAAGACTCAGGAAATGGGGTCATTTTATTTCCACAGGGCTTTGGGGAACTCATGACCTTGGTGCCCTGGGCTGAACCACAGACAAGAACAATGATTGATTTTAAGGTTCATCTTGACAATAGCAGGCTAAACACTGCATCCTCCTCCCCTGAGGCCATAAGAGTTGAAAGGCAGGTATTCTGAAGGCAGAAGGCCTATGTTAAAATGCCACCTCAAGCACTTTCTGACTGTATGCCCTTGGGCTTCTTTCTATCGTCTCTGCTCCACAAAGATTTGATGTGAAGGTTTAAGAAAATAAGGCTTGAGAAGTGCCTACTGTAGTGCAAGGCACAAAGCAAGCATTCAACAATAGTGTTTATTATTATAACTTCATTTTCATGAGTTAATGAGCTCTTAGTATTTAGATGGTAGAATGGAAGTATAAAAAGGCAAAAAAAAAGTCTATTTCCAAGCAGCTCAAAACTGTCCCACCACACCATGTGCTAGAGAGTTCTTTGGCCTCACATGGTAAAGCTGGCTTGCTCAAATATGGTTCATGGGCCTGTATCAAAATCACCTGGAATGCTTGTTACAATTTAAGTAGCAAACATAATGTTACAAAGCACACAAATAAAAAAATTTGGATGAGATAAGGAATATCTCAGATTTTCTGGCTAAATGAATCTCAATGGTCTATCCAGAAGGTATTCACCATGTAGTATAAAAAAAATTATTTGAAGACATTTATTGAAGAAGATACAAGATACAAGAAACATTGTATGTAAGACAATGATGCCTCAGTCCCCTTCAAAGTAGACACCTTGGGACCTCACACAGTTCTCCCAATTGCCATCAGCTGCCCCAGCATTTTTTCCTGAGTCTCATCAATGGCATGAAATCTCTTCCTTTTCAAAGGTGATTTTAATTTTTGGAAAAGTCAGAAGTCACAGGGTACCAAACCTGAGCTGTACAGGAGCTGAATCACCTAGGTGATTGATGTTTCACCAAAAATCTCTGCATGAGATGTGATGCATCAGCAGGCAAGCTTTGTCATGATGAAGCTTCCAATTACCAGTTGCCCAGAGCTGTGGCTTTCTGAATCATCAAAATAGTTTCTGCAGAGAAATGTTTAAGCTTAATGAAAAATCTGATGCAGATTCGTTGCTCTACCCACTCAGTCATTTTGAATGCCATGGCCACATGGTACACATGCTCATTCAGTGGTGTCTACTGCCCCCACTGACTAGTATAGTGAATTTGTCATTATTCATGCATGTGTATCCGAGTCCATTCTCCTTGTCTGACAGGGTACATTGATGCCAGGCAAACTGTTTTTTGTTACATTAACAATGGCTGAACTTTTTCTAGACAGATTGTGTGTGTATATATATGTGTTTGTGTGTATATATACATATACACATTATATGTGTATATATACATATACACATTATATGTGTATATATGTGTATAAGGTTATCATATATACATATATGAAACTTATTTATATATAAATACATATTCATTTATATATTCATATATATAAATGAATATATATTCATTTATATATATATGAAACTTATTTGTACCTTAAGCCTCAATTTCAAACTTGGATAAACTGACAATGCAAACACGTACACACATACTCTCTCTCTCTCTCCCTTTCATATACTTAAATCAACTACATCATTTTTATTCAGGTTAATCTCAGTTCCATCAGTTACATTATTGATGTCTTACTTATTTAAAGTATGAATCTAAATTACTTCCCCTCCCCAACTCACTTCTGTTCAGATTCCATATTCCAATAATAAAGTGCCACTGGGAAAGGACTGTCTGGCCCTAGTTTGTGTTCTTCCACCAGGCTTGCATCAGATGAAATGCATGTCATCAATTTGGGCCACGACAGTCACATATTTAATAACCTTTAAAGACTTCCAACTTTCTACACAATTATAGCTAAAGTCATTAGTAAGGTCCCGCACTGACCTTTCTTCCACCTCCTAATTTTCCGCATCTTCCTGCTTCAATTTCTGGTTTCCAGAAATACTGAACTCTTTTAAGCTAAAAACACTTTTATTGAATTTGTGTCTTTGCTGATTTTTCTTTCTACTTGGAATATTTTTCTCTTTCCTCTTTAGCTGGCCCATTCCTATTCACTTTTAAGATTCAGCTCAAAAGTCACATGTCTTAAGAAATTTTACCAGACCACCAACTTAAATAGACACACAAAAGGCATACCCTTATTGAAAAAGGTGTTCCTCTTCTTTGTGGCAGATCCTAGCCGGCAGGATCCATGTATGTTGTGGCTGCTCGTGAACAAATACACATGGACAACAGAGATCCTGTGGAGAAAAAGGGATAGCATGGCCACCCTCTGAGAGAGGGAGGGCGAGAGGGTCAAAGAGTTCAGTCCTCGCCTGGAGAGGCTTTTATTGCTTTTCTGGCTATATTACATGGAGGGCAATCCTCATTTACTACGCACAGGTTCACTGCAGGGGACTACCTTTTACAGATAACAAAGGAAAGAATGTTGCTAATTACTTCAAAGAGAGGGATGTTGCAGACCAAGGGGGAAAGTGGTTGAACTGATCACACTCCATACTTGGGAGGTTTAGCTCAGATTTTAGGAAGTTGCAGTAAATCCTTACTGCCTCAATTTAGGGTGAGGGAGTTTTAGCAAAAGCAAGTCTCATAGTGGCCTAGGTACAATGCAGGCCTGATTCCCCACAGGAAAACCTCCCTATGGATGTGGTTCTGTGTGCCACTCACTCCCCACTGGTTTTCCATGTGAGGGCTGAGCTACATTTCCATGACACGTGAAACAGTTCCCTACATTTCTTTCTCTCCATACTGCTCTGCCACTGAACCTTTACCATACTTTTTAATTATCTAGTTATCCCGCCCTGCTGCTTGCTGGGCCAGTTTCATAGGCACATGATTAATGCAGTCACACAGTGCCCAGCTCTCAGAACAGCTCCACACTTGAGTTTCAATGACCTGCGGTCATCATCTTACAATTTTTCATAATTTTATATTGAGTGTGTGTTTTGTAAGTGAAGTCTGAAGACAATGGAGGGTGTGTGTGTGTGCACATGAAAGAGAGAGAGACAGAGACAGGGAGGAGACAGAGAGATATGGAGGGGATTTAGAACATTGCCTCACAGATAACTGGCTTCCTATTGCTTTCCACGTCTTGTGAATGGGTTCTCAGCTGTCCACTCCTCCACCACCTGGTGCCCTGGGCTTTGTTCCATCTCCCCCTCTTGCTCCCAGTGACCACTGCAACTCTGCACTCCAGATGGGTTTGGGTGCAGGCACAAGGAAAGTCAGGATCAAGTATGTGCTCTAGTGTAGGGCATCTAGAGGATTCAGCGAGGGCCATAATAACCGTCTCCACACCTGAACTGGTACATCACTGCCCTTTCAGAGGACCACTTGCCCCAGACACAGGAACCAAACACTGCCTGAGTAGAGACTGCAACCTCCTGAGCACATGATACCTGCTGGAGTTTGGGCCATTGAGCCAGTGGAAACAGAGTACTGTATCATTATTTATTAGAGCACATTAAATAGCTAATTAAAGAAGTCACATGTCAAGAAAGACTGCAAAAAATGTAAGTGTTTTATATTTTATTACACATTTTTCCTGCTTTTTGAACAAGGGTCCCAGCATTTGTATTTTTCTCTGAGCCCTACAAGTTACATACCTATTCCTGCCTGCCTGTGACTATAAACTCCTTAAGTTAGGGACTGTCCTATTCACCTCTGCAAGTAGCTGCAGCACATGGCCTTGTACCCACCACATAAAGACAACCCAATGCATATTTGTTAAATGAATGAATAAATAAATATTACATAAAATAATTCATCATCTTCTATAGGAAGGTGTGGTTGAATAATAAGGTCCATGAAGAGGTATTTAAAGAAAACTTTTGACTTGTTCACCACCATACATAATAACTAGCATATAAAAGCTGCAAAAAACTGAAATAATGTTTTCCACACACTAATGAAATTGACTTCATGCTTTGTCTCTCCCCCAAGCATAGGGCTGAAATCTTATTTGTTATCTGTCATGTTTTAGGGGGGGAAAAGCCAGAAAAATCTGCTTTGATTGGTAGTGTGATTAAAGAAGTGATTTTCATTTGTTTTTATCAGTTAAAGGTTTTGAAATTACACCAAGTATTTGGGACAAAAATGCATTCAGGAAAGAAATATATATCTATATTATAAATAGTAGTGATTAAATAAATCAAGAGATGAACCACTCTATGCACTAAAGTACCTAAGCCATTTGTCAATTTACTATGCTTACAATGTCTGTTTTATCATTATGCATATTGATTTTAGTTCTGCAGAAAGAGGAAAGAAAAGCTTGAGGGTAGAGTGCTATGGTAAGTAAACATATATGTTATACGACTAGATAAAATTAGGTGAATGCTAATTGTATTCATTCAATTTTCTACTAGTAGTTGATGGTGATAAAGCATAAAAGATACTACATGCTGGTTTTATATGGGAAAACTCAAGACTATTACAGATACAGATATTTAGATAAAATGCTTTGAATGTAAAAGACCTCTGATATACATACTAAACTTTATTCAGTGAATCAACAAATTTTTAAAAAACATTTTTAAATACCAAGAAGTGAACGACTCACTTGAAATAGGGCAGTAAGCAAAGAAAGCAGATACAGTCTCTGCCCTCAGAGAATTTACAGGCCACTGGAAATTAAAAGCATTAAGCAACTAATTAGACATAGTTTTAGTAAACAGCTATCTGTGTAATAAGGGATCTATTCTAATAGAGACACCAGCACCAAGGAAGGCTTTCCTAAGGAAATCATCTTTAACTTCATACCTAAAAGATAAGGAGGAATTAAGATAGGTTAAAAGAGAAGATACAGCAGCATTTCCAACTACACTATTTTTTGCTAACAAATAATAAATCTATTCTCCAAATTATATACATATGTTGAAAAAGTAACTGGATAAATTTTAAAAAGAAGAATCACTAACCTGGACTATGTTATACCTTAAAGAAATTAACCAACTGCATTTGTGTTTATCTATAAAGAGATTCTTAGCAAATTAATAGAAGAATGATTACTTATAATGAAACATTATACTATTTAAGAGAGTGATTTAGTAAATGCATACTTAAATAGTAAAAAAAAAAAAGCATTGTTTCAGTGTTTAACACAGGCCTGAATAAAATTTATTCTAAATTAGTGAAATACTACATTACATTTGAAAGGCTGATGTGCACTGTCTGCAGATAGCTCAGCTAAGAATTCTTCCAAACTACATACCAGCTGTTCTATGTTACACAAATAATTTAATCCCTTTGAGTCTCTTTCTCTTCATCTGTCTATACTTGGGAGTAGGGGGAAATATCGTCCACATGTGGGAATTAAATAATTAAATGTGAACAGATTGTTAAAGGCCCTACTCTAAACTACATAAAAGGTAATCAATACATTTGATTTTCTTTCTTTATCAAGCACTTATTCTTGTATTATTCCACCAAACATAAATGGAGTGACTTTTGTTTGAACAGCATTTACACTGTAGAGAACAGATTTTAAAGCAAAACAAAGCAACTGTACCTCTCAGTAGTTGTGTTATTGTGGATAATTACCTGAATTCTCTGGTCATTATTTTCTGATGATATGAAATATTTTCTGGTCATCTCTTACTAATGATATGAAATAGAAATAATAACTATCTTCCAGAACATTATAACACAAATGGCCTTATATACCTAAAATGACCAGTAAGTGAGACATGATAGATGCCTAACAAATATTTGTTTTCTCTTCTCCATTATTTTTTGACACTGTGATACATACAATGGGAAAAAAAAGATGAATCAATAAATAATATTTCCTTATAGAGCTGATGCTCTTATGTGAGGAAATGACACATACAAATAATTTGAATATATCCTAGTAGAGTTGACACTTGAACAACACAGGAAGGAGTTAGAGGCACTGACTCCTTTACCCCCTAGTTGAAATTACATGTGTAACTTTTGACTCTCCCCGAAACTTAATTATAGTCCCTCCATATCTGCTGGAGATAGGTTCCAGATCCAGAATCCCTGATAACACCCAAATCTGATCATGGTTAAGTTCCTTATATAAAATGACACAGATATATGCATGTAGTCAGCTCTCTGAATGCTGAATTTTCCAGCTGGGGATTGGAAATACTGTTTTTGATCCATGGTTGGTTAACCTACAATGCAAAATCCAAGGATATGAAGGGCTGACTATATATTTGTTGAAAAATATTCACATATAAGTGGACCCAAGCAGGTCAAACCTGTGTTGTTAAAGCGTTAAAACTATATATTCTTTTCCTATTAAAAACTAAGAAAGATTAAAATAAGGTATTACAAGCATTCAAAAGATAGAATAACTAAAACTAAGGAATAAATAAAGTAGTACCGTTTTTACAGAATATATAGGCATTTTTCAATGTTTCAGTTTATCTTATTTATATTAATATTTATTCCATATTGTTTTAAACAACATGCAGCTATGCTACATAAAACTATGCTTTATTCAAAATAAAGCTATCAATTTATTATGATAATGTGTTGTTGAAAATAAATTAGTGAATTTAAAATTTAATCATAGTAACATGTATTTGCATATTTTACATTTTACTTATCAACTTGTTTTTTATGTTAATTGTCAAATAAAAGTGATCTGTATTTCAATTTTACCAAAAGGCATTATAGTAATTTTTCCATTATAAGAATGAACTTCAGCCCTGGCTGGCATAGCTCAGTGGATTGAGCACGGACTGAGAACCAAAGCATCACAGGTTCGATTCTCAGTTAGGGCACATGCCTGGGTTGCGGGCCACATCCCCATGGGGGCCGCGTGAGGGGCAACCACACATTGATGTTTCTCTCTCTCTCTCTCTCTTTCTCCCTCCCTTCCCTCTCTAAAAATAAATAAATAAAATCTTAAAAAAAAAGAATGAACTTCATTTTCCATTTCATACACTGAAATACGGAAGGTTAATGCAGTTAATGCAAAAAAAAAAACAACTAAAAAATGGTTGAGAAATACAAAATCATGTTTCTAAAGCTTAAGAGAATGGTGAAAGCAAGAGGTGGAAAGACCCCTTTTTTCTTGGAGGAATTTATTGACTCTTATTGCAAGCTGTGGGTTTGGCTTAGTTCTACTGGAAAACAGAAAACCAGTGAAGTTTCTGATGATCAGGAAGCAAAGAAGTAATCATTTCAGCACCTGAAAAGCCTAGGAAACATGGATAACTTTCTCCATAAGTTATTTAATAAATCATGGGTCTAAATTAATGGGAACATAGAAACCCTTTGAAGAAAGAGTGAAGTCTCCACAGCCCTGTGGTGCACTTACTAATGACAGGAGGCCTAGTAACAGAAAAGCTAAGAGAATGAAGTGCAGAGGGAGTAGTAAATTGATTTTGTGGATCTGCAACTTTCTTGCATGAGAAATTTTATGAATATAGTTTATAAGACTCCATTTTAAATATGGATACAATGAGATACTTTGTTAAATAATTTGCTGTTGCCTGGATAAAATCTCTATTTTGTCTTTTTAAAATCAGAAACATACCACCTCTTTGATTAAAGAAATAAGACCAGCTTGATAAAACTCAGTCCTATAACATACTTAAGTTTCCTTCTAGCTTTTCTCAATTATTCCCTTCTTAAAGTTATTTTGTGATTATACCCCATACTAATCCCATGTTTAGTGGTCTAGAGATTATGAAAATCTTCCTTTTTCCCCCAAAGTAAAAATGTATTAGATTCTTTTATTTTTTTCAAAAATTGCCCATTATTTTTCATTCTTTAAAGAGCACCAACATTATTATTCATGATGCAACCTTCAAAACCAAATTTTATGCCTATAATCTCTTTTGTAATGATGACTTCTCTCACCCCCAATATTCTTTCTATAGTTTTTGTTGTCTAAATTCAGTGCCAAAAAACATGTATCATATTTGAAATAATAATTCACTGTGTCTGTGTTGCCTTTAAAATTTCCCAAGGATTTTTACATAGCATGTTTAAACAAATTACAGAAAGTTCAGTTCTCAAAATAATTTTATAATTTATTCTAAAAAAATAAAATTGAAAATATGTATAGCAGTTAATTATTAATGTATTTTCTCTAGTTAATACCCAAACGTGAACTTAAGATGAGTAAGTTAATTTTAACCAGAATATAATAAAACCCAGTTTTTTTGTCTAACATCAGAATTTTACATTGAATATCTGAATAATCATTTCATGAACTCTACCAACTCTTGGTTATATTTCTCATGTTGCTGCGTGTCATGGGAGAAGACCTGGAGGGAGAAGGGGATCAGAGACATGGCTTTCACTGAAGCTGGGTTAACTACTAGGATAGACTTCCCTGACGGGTCTGACAGCCCATAGGATAGGCCTTTAAGGGCTATTTGCATGGTGGATTAAAAAAAAAAAAAAAAAAAAAAACAGGGAATAACTTATTTCCACAAAAAAAGAAGATTGAAAAACGTTTTGGATGAGCCTATAAAACGCGTTTGGTTATTAAATAAGTGGATCTGGTGCAATACTTGTGTAACTGCAGTATATAGTGTACAACAAGAGAGGTACTAAGGACCATTTCTGTCAAAGGCAGCTGAATAAAATGTTCCCTGTGTCACAATATTTTAGAACACAGCTGGCAAAGAGAATGCTGGTTCTGGCAAAAGTGCAGAGTAGGCATATAGAGAGTGGAAATGCTATTGTATTATTAAAGGAAACAGGCAATGTTGTGCAGTGCACACTGGAATAAAACAAATCATCACAACCAGCTGATAATTAGGTTACATTTGAAATTAAAACTTCACATTTTATTCAGCATCATGCTATTGTAGAACCCAACCAAGGCTGTTCTGGAACAGCTATGGGGTTTGATCGCCTGCTGCCAAGAAGCGTGACTCCCAATGCAAGAGTTTGGTGAGAAAGGGAAGGGGTTGTTTATTTAAAGGTTATACAGGTTTAGAATAATGGCAGATTTCTGTCCCTAAGTCTCACTCCCTTTAAAACACCCAGAAATACATACTCCTGCCCCCCATTGCCAAACCAGGCTGTTTTCAGAATATGTCAGTCTGAGGCACCATCTTTCAGAAAAGCAGATGTCTGCAATTCAGCATTCCTGGTCACAGTTCAGCTCCAAACCTCTCCCACAAATCTGTGATTGGTTAGGAAGGTCCCTGCACAGCTCCATCAACTCTGCCACCATTTCTCCTTCTTACTCCAGACCTCATGGCATGCTCTTACTCCAAACCAGGTGGCTTCTGCCTTACGCGCCAAGCTCGTAGCTGACTCCCATTCATACACTTGCAGACTGTGGCTTCCTCACCCTCTCTTTCAGCCCACCCTCATTTAAAATGCTCTGTCTGGAACTTCCTAGGTGACCTCATATCTGGCCCCTCCTATGATGTGCCATTTTTGCCAGTTCCCCCATATCTTTTACCTTCTTTCTTCTGCCATCTTTAGTCAGGTCAAGAATTTCCAGCAACTTCCAGGGTGAGCATCTGCCTCCTGCCTCTCTTGCAGGCACTGTCATAAGTCCCTGAATGCTCTCAGAGTCACATAGACCTTTCACCCTGCGCAGCAGTCCTCTGCCCTTTGAGAAGGGCATTGCTATGCAAAGTATCTTAAAGTATTGCCCTTCCCTCAGTCAAGTTTTGTGGGGGATATGCTCCTATTTTCAGGGGACCCTCACTGTATACCCTGTTACAACTGTTTATATTTTAATTTTAATATTGTCTTATACAGTGATTGTATGGAATTTACATTTTGATGAGATAAGTTAGATGATTCATAAAAAGATAAATAATATAACTATGTGAAAATATAATATGAGTACAAGGAAAATATTCTGAAAAGATGATTAGCTGAGAGGGGTGTGCCTCCTTGTTGGGGTTGTCAAAAAGTCATTTTTGAGGAGCTGCTTTTGGAGCAGTGACCTTAAGGACTAGTTAGTTATGCTAAATTCTTAGAGAAGAACCATCCAGAGAAGTCTGGTTCCCAACAACATAGAGTAAGAACACTTCACCCTCCACAGAAAACCTGACAGAATACATGAGACAGTAATTTGAGAACTCTGGGGAAATAGACAAGTAATAACCAATAGTTTTTTTCTAAACATATTTGAAGGAAGTTCTTCAAACTAAAAGGCAAGAACACCAGGAAAAAAGAAAGAGCAACAGAAATGGTAAGCATCCTGGTAAATACAAATAGACTATTCTTCCCTTTGAGTTCTTTAAAATTTTTCTGATGGTTGAAATCAAAAATTGTCACTTCTGCTGCAGTTTTCCATGTGTATAGAAGAGCTTTCTATGTTATAGTAGAAGTGGTAAAATATGAATGCTGAGTAGACTGTGAAAAGTTAAGCAAGTCTTTTGCAATCCTTAGAGCAACCATAAGAATAAAAACACAAATATACTCAAAATCATAATAAATAAGTTAAAACAGATTTTAAAAAGCCAAATAACATTATTCTTCCCAAACGGGGAAAAGAGAGGAAACAACAAAAAGAGAGAACAAAGAGTAAGCAAAACAAAACAAAATATGATAGGTCTAAATCCACACTTACCAATAATTATATTAAATGCAATAACCTATACAAACTAATTAAAAGACATAGATTATCCTAATGGAAAAATATGTATCTATATGCTATTTACACAAAAAATTCTTTTTAAATATAACAATGCAAATATATTAAAAAGACTTGTCCAAGGACACAAACAACTCATACAAAACTGCTAAGGCCAGAAGAAACTGAGCATGTTGAATGATATGCTGTTAAGTATGTTTATGAGTGCATGTGAGAAATGAGTTTATAGATGAAAGTATTACGGCAAGTAATTCAAATTATAGAACTGGAGACCATTTTATTTTGCTGGGACTTATTTTCATATTTTACATTTTTTCAAGTGACCATTACTGAATAATTCCTAAAAGAGGTTCTAATACATGTTTTTGGAGAGAAAATGGAGAAACAAATATTTCTGTAGTTGGAAAAAAATAAGTTTTGGGGACCAACTAAAGACGTTGGAGGGCATAGGGATGAGTAAAATCTGTGGTTTTAAGAGGACGGCGTTCTACATGTAAATCACAAATTCATGAGAAAGGGAAAATTACCTTGGAAAATGATAAGCTCAGTTTGGAGAATTGTGAGGGACGCTTTAGTCTAAGAAGTAATAATTAGTTGAACATTCAAAGTTTAGGTGAGAATTTCAAAAGAAATGCCAGAGCTAGAGGCAAGGGTTGGAAACACCAGCAGGGAAGTGGAGCGAAGCTTTAGAGTCACAGTTCAAAGATCTGTCTATGGAAAGCTGAGTTCTTGAAGTGACTGAGTATGCATCATGCAGTTTTGCATCCTGAAGTAGTGGCACATGAAGATTTATTGTTAACATTAACTGGGGAAGGTTGATGTTATATCCTGAGGGCAGTGTACTAATAAGCACAGCTATAAGAACAAGTGGTTCTTCTATATTTTACTACTTAAATACACCTCTGATTGCTACAGTAATTTAACCTTCACCTAATTTCACTAAATTACTTATAAACATCAGCTAGTAAGTTAATTGAAGAAATGTAATTGGATATTTTGAGTATGGCCCTACCACACAATTAAGCTATTCTTTTGACCAATAGTTTTAATGAGACGTGAGTTGGAAGTAAAAGCTTGGAAAATATATATATCACTGACTTTCATTTATGGGTTGAAAATGAAGCAAATTCTACTGAGTAATAGTTTTCTGGTTTTTTAGTAAAGGGTGATTTTATTGTGTACCTGTAAAGATGATAGGCATCATTATTTGGTGGCTTCAGGTTTTTTAAGAAATATTCATTTAACTATTGTAGGTAGTACAAAATATACAGCAGGATTAAGAAAGTTAATTAACTATGGATACGTCAAAACAATTGCTTAGTTTAGGAAATACTGTTTACTTAATTGTGTAATTTTGCAGTAAGTCAGGAAAAGGCAAGTAAAAGAGTGAGATAAGATTAAAGGCCAATAGCGGAAGAAATATGTAGTCCAGATAAAGAAATACAATCAATTCAGGTGTTGTATTTAAAGTCTTCCAAAAGTTGGCTGAACGAGCACTTCACTCCCATTTATAACTGCATCACAAATAATAAAACACCTAGGAATAAATTTAACTAAGGAGATGAAAGACCTATACACTGAAAACTATAAGATTTTGATGAAAGAAATTTAAAAAGACACAAATTAATGGGAAGATACTCTATGCTCATAGTTAGGAAGACTATTGTTAAAACAGCTATATGACCCAAAGCAATCAACAGATTCAATGGCATCATTATCAAAATTTTAAAGGCATTTTTCACAAACAATCTAAAATCCGTATGAAACCATGAAAAATCCCAAATAGGCAAAGCAACCTTGAGACAGAAAAACAAAACTGAAAGCATCACACTCTCTGATTTCAGGCTATATTACAAAGCTATAGTAATCAGAACAGTATGGCACTGGCATAAAACAGACAGATCAAGGAACAGAATAAAGAGCACAAAAATAAATCTATGTGTATATGTGGTCAATTAATTTACAACAAAGGAGG
Organism: Tonatia bakeri; assembly: GCA_004024845.1. NCBI lineage: Eukaryota > Metazoa > Chordata > Mammalia > Chiroptera > Phyllostomidae > Tonatia > Tonatia bakeri. Next base: position 48,331 of record PVIA01005189.1, read on the forward strand.
CAAAAATTTATAATGGGGAAAGGATAGTTTCTTCAATAAATGGTTCTAGGAAAACTGGACAGCTACATGTAAAAGAATAAAACTGGACCATTGTTTTACACCATATACAAAAATAATTCTTACACTGTTTATTGCCACCATCAATTGTGTTTCTTTTTCTAAAATATATATAAATAGAATCATCCATCATAGCTACTTTACTTCTGACTTCCTTCACTTGGCATAATGGTTTTAAGATGCATCATGTTTTCGTCTTGTTTTTTTTGAACAGTGGCATGTTCATCTTTGTTGCTGAGTAGCATTCTTTTGCATGGATAGTTCACATTCTGCTTAGTCATTCAACAGTTGATAAATGCTTGTATTGTTTTCAGTTTCTCATTAGTATAAATAAAGAAATCTACTATGGATATACTTGTACAGTTCTTTGTGTAGACATATGTTTTTGTTTCTTTGGGATAAATACCTAGGAATGGAATGTCTGAATTTCTTGATAGGTGAATATTTAACTTGAAAAGAAGTTGTTAGACAGATTTCCAAGTTAGTTGTACCATATCACATTCCTAAAGCAGGGTACGAGAGCTAAAGTTGTTCTATATCTTTGCTAATAATTGTGAACTTAGATCTTTTAAATTTTAGCCATTCTAAGAGTCATGCATTAGTATCACTTGTGTTCTTATTTTGTAATTCCCCCATTACAAATGATTAATAATGTTGAGAATGCATGCTTACTAGACATTTGTATGTGCTCTTTTATTAATAATCTGTTCATATTATTTGTCTATATTTTTTCTATTGTATGATTTCTTTACTATTTTTTAGTATACATGATGGATTGGTTCCAGTACCCCCTATGAATACCAAAATGCTCAGCTATTCAAGCCCCTTCTGAAAAATAGCATAGTATTCATAAATAGTCTATAGACATCCTCCTGTATGCTTTATACCATCTCTAGATTACATATAATACCTCATACAATGTAAATGTTATATAATAGTTGCTGTGTTACTAAGAGTATCCATCTATCAGCAAGCTGAATCAAACATCCTTTTTCTTTCTTTGGTGTAATATTCAGCTGATAGAGTCAGAAAACTGGTAGCTGATTCTTTGAGGTTTAAGAAGTGAGTATATCTGCTTTAATATCATTTTAAAAAATAGCATCCAGCCCTAGTTGGTGTGGTTTAGTGGATTGAGTGGCAGTCTGCGAAGTGAAAGGGCACACACCTGAGTTGTGGGTTAGGTACCTGGTTGGGGTCATGTAAGAAGTAACTGATCAATGTATCTTGCACACATCCATGTTTCTCTCCCTCTCTCCCTCCTTTCCCCTCTCTCTAAAAATAAATAAATAACATCTTTTAAAATATAGCATCCAGTGGACTTGTATTTTCTGATTTACTCATTTAAAAGTTAATTTTTATTATAAATAAGGGAATAATGATGAGAAAAAAGTCTTTGAATATCATGGATACAAATCCTTTTTCAGACTTCTTAGGAATACTTATTCCAATATGTGTCTTGCTATTTGTTTTCTTTACAGTTTCCTTTACTGTGTCTGGGGAAGCATTCTCTATTCCACTGGGGCTAAGACACTGATTTTCAGTCAGACAAGCAGGTGGCATTGTGGAATTTGCAAGAGAGACTTAGCTGCAATAGGTCTCCCAGTGTGGGAGGCTTCACCTAACAAGCCTGAAATTCTTCTCCCCTGCACAGAGGCACAGGTGGAATAAGAAACAGAAATGCAGTCACAGCGAGTGTCCTAGTCTTGGAATCTCATTCGTTTCCACAGGCTGAGACATTTTTCTCCCATCTGGGGGATATCAAAGCAACACAGGCACTGATAAAATGATCCTAACACAAGCCCTCCCCACCAGGAGATACTCCTGCCTGGTTTGGGAGTTTGTTTTGCCTACTCAGGCAATATCGACAGAGACCAGTAGGAGCCCAGGCAGTACCAGATAAACCACATAGACCAAAAAACTTTGCAGAATTTAAAAATTAAACCACCGTTGGAAACATAGCCTTTTCTCCTCGAATGCTTAATGACAAGAGACCCCAAAGAAAAGGAGACAATGTTCTAAGTGTGTACACACCAAACAACAGAGTCCCAAACTCTATAAAACAAAAACTGATACAGCTAAAAGTAGAAACCGACAAATCTGCCATTATTGTTGGGGACTTCAACCCACTTATCCCCCTCAAAAACTGAAGGAATTCTTAGAAAGAAAATCAGCAAAGACATAAAATATCTGAAAAATGCCATCAACCAAAGGAATGTATTTTACATGTATAAAATATTTCACTTAACACAGGAATGCAAAATTTTTTCAAGTGCCCTTGGAACACTCAACAACGCAGACCATATCCTAGGCCAAACTTCAACACATTTGAAAGAACTGAAATCATACAGAATGTGTTATCTAACCATAATCAGATAAAATTAGAAATCAATAAAAGACAAGTGTTGGATAGTTTTACATTTTGATTATAATGGTGGATACATGAACCTACACATGTAATTACATTGTATATTTTAATACAGACAAATTAACTATAAATCTTTGAATACAATGTTAAATAAATATGAGAGCAGGCATTATTGTATTGTTTCTAACCTTAAAGGAAACACATTGAGTATGATATTAACTTTATATTTTTCCTTGATGCATTCTGTTAATATGATGAATTACACTGGTTAAGCAAGTTAAAACATGCTTCTCTTCCTGGGATTGAACCTATGTGTTCATAATATATTTCCCTCATATATTGTTTGATTTGATTGTGATTTTACTCTTAAATATTTTTGCACCTGTATTTATGATGGATATTTTCTGCAAACTGTTTCTTTCTGATTTCATTGCGAGGACACAAGTTTAAGGTTAGCGAGTCTCAAAAGATAACAAGAATTCCATCCTCCTCTGCTTTATCTGAAAGCTGCAGGACTGAAGGTTAGACTTTTTTTAAACATCGGATTGTGAAAGATTTTTGTGAAAATATTTTAATAATTTCTTCTTTATTTGTGAAATACATGTGTGTATCTATACATATATTCACAGAGACAGAGACAGAGAGATCAAGATCTGCGGTCAGAGTTCGATCTAGAGAAGGTGGATGCCTTGGCCACCACATACTGGCCACGACTTGATGCTATGCTCTTGCAACATAGGTGTGCAACCTGCGGATACCTGGGGCTGACGGGAGCAGGTGCAACCACGGATTGGCCGTGATTGTTAACTACCGGAGATTCAGCTCTGGTTCTGCTGGGATGAGGATAATGGCTTCTGGAACATTCCCGAGCCCGCCATCATGCAAACCAGTTTCCCAGGAGTTTGCACAGGCCCACAGAACCAAGCAGCCCACAGAGACCCTACAGCAGACAACAGGACCCAGGACCACGGAAGGAAGACCCCGCTTGCTGATGCTCAGGTGGGGCTGCAGGGAAAGCACATCTCCGGTGACTCCTCCCGGGCCAGGCAGGCGGCCAGGTGCTCTGCGGGAGCCTCTGAGGAGCTCAGTCTTCTCACCTGGAAGGTGGCCCTGGTTCCCGCGCCAGCGATACCTCTGCCCTCCCACCCTGCCAGGCCCTGAGAGACCCCAGTACCGCCCTTGGGCCTCCAGGCCCTGGAAACCTGTGAACCTGAGGCCAAGAATCCTCATGTCCAATGCCCTGCCTTCGGGCTTCTTGAACCAACCAGGCCTGGTTCCACATACCCACCATCGCGGTGACCCGGGGGCCCAGGGGACCCAGGTCCTGCACGACTCATCTGCTCCCTGCCACAGAGTGCGCCCCTGGGCCTGGGCTGTGAGCTTCTGGGAGGCTGGCCTGTCCTTGGAAAGGCACGCTCCGCTCTCCGGCCACAGCCGCCTTTCCCACTGCTCACCTCTTGTGGTGCTGGCCGGGCGGTGCCCTCCAGTGTCGGCTGTGCCCACCAGTGTCCTCAGTGCCCGCCAGCGTCAGCTGTGCCCTCCAGTGTCCTCAGTGCCCGCCAGTGTGGGGCTGAGCCTCAAAGGGCCGGAAGCCTTGAGAGCTTCACAGTGGTGCGGGCAGAGCGGGGAGCAGCCTTCACCAGCTTAGCACCTTGGCGATACTTCTTGGCGTATACTTCTACACTGGGTCACTCTCTGAGGTAAGCCCTGGGGCGGGTGCGAGGGGGGGGGGGGGCTGGAGCAGAGGCTAACAGGGTCCCAGGCCTGGCTGGTCCCCAGTGAGCAGCTCCATTAAACAGTCTTTGGAAGGGAGTGCTGGGAAGACAGAGTCCTTTGCGGCTTTGTTGCTACATCTCAGATTGATTAAAAATGATGGCTTTCCACCTTGTTAAACATTTCCTAAGATTTGCTTTTTATTTTTGTTGCTATCTACCTTTATCTTTAATTTTTCTAATTTCAATGTACTTTTAGTTTACAAAGTAAGCTAAAATTTTTAAATTTTAAAAAATTTGTTTTAATGCAGAATTCTGGATCGTTAATTACAGACGTTATTTTTTTTAATGTGAGCACTTAAAAGTAAAAATTTTCCTGTGATAATTAATTCCCTATGCCAGTTTTTGGATGCTGTATTTTGTCAGATTGTTCAGTTCAAACTATTCCTTAATTTCTCTTTTAAATTTTTCTTTAATGGTTTATTTCAAAGTGTGTTGTTTAATTGAAAAATATTTGCAATTTTCATAGCTATGTTGTGGGTTTTTGATATCTAATTTAATTGCATTCTAATGAGAGAATTTGTTCCATATGATTTCAGTTCTGCTAAACTGATTCAGACTTTTTATGTTCCGGGTTATGGTTCACCTTGGTGAACATACGAGCATTCAAAAAGAAGGTGTATTCTGACACTGTCGTATGCAATGTTGTGTAATTACCCATTAGATCACGGTTGTCTCTGTCTTTATGTCCAGTCGCTCAATCAGTTCTTCAGGGGGACTGTTAAAATCTTTTACTATGTTCAGAAAATCATCTAGTTCTTTAATACTATAGTTTTTGTATTGTGTTTTCAAGCTTGGTTAGAAGGTCATCCACATTTATGATTCTTATATCTTGACTTTTCTGTGCTGGAATTTCATTTTATTTGTATTAGTCCAAGTATATTTTCCTCAGCCTCTTGTGTGTGTAAAGTGATGTCTTGCACACATTTGGGAAGTTTTCTACCATTATGTCTTCAAAAAAATTTTTTTCTGTTCTCTTTTGCCAATCCTTCTTGGGCTCACACTACATGTAGTTTATACTTCTAATATGTCTCATGGGTTCCTAAAACTTTACATTTCTCCAAACTTTTTTTTGGTCTTCTTCAGACAGCATTATTTCTATTGATCTAGCTACAAGTACACTGATTTTTCTTCCATCATCTTCATTCTTACCCAAAGAATGTTTTATTTATCAATTGCATTTTTTTCTGGAGTTTCTTAAAACATTTTTGTTTTATCCTTTTACTTTTTTTCCTGCTGAGAATTCTTGATTTTTGTACTTTATATCTTCTTCATCCTGTTGCTTTAAAGATTTTGTATGGTGATTCCAATATATGGATAATCTCAAGGTACAAATCTACTGGTAGTTTTTCCTTTAACAATGAGTAACATTTTTGTCTAGTTTCTCACATGTGATCAATTTTGATTATGCCTTAGTTATTGTATAATATTATATAGATAATTTGAATTTGGTTATAGTCTTCTAAAATGGTTTTTGCTTTGTTTTAATAGACAATTAATTCACCTATCTTTAACCATTTTATTGCATCTCAAATCTCAGTTTAACTATTCTAGCATTCATTATAAGCTACTTTGAGTCTATACCATGCATATAAGGTTCAGGGGCCAGCCAGAGATTTGGAGAGGGTTCACACTCATAATTTGAGACTTGTCTGTAGCTCTCTCCTTTCCAAGAGATTCTCCTCAGTTTCTAGTACAGTTACCTTGCAATACGTCTTCTGGCTTTTCAGGTTAGGAAGTCTGAAGGTTTTCTATAATTTATCTCACACATTGAAAATGTTGGTCTGACTTCAAACTAAAAGCCAGGTGGGAAAAATTCACATAACTCACACAATAACATTCATTTTTAACAAATGTCAACCTCAGCTCAAGAATGTACTTGCATTTCATCAACTATCCATTGCCTCGTAGTCATGGCTTTCTTTTTGTAGGTTGTCTAGACTTCATAGGTGTCATATACAGGAAGGTTGGGTCCAGTGCTAATTATTTGACTGTGTTACAGTGATAGTTCTTGTCTTCGAGTTTTATTCTTCTTCTTTCATAACATCATGTAGGGAGACAAAAGAAAGAGAAACCAGCAGCAGCAGAGTTGGGGCTGGCCTGGCTCTCTTGGTCCCCAGTGGGTGATGTACATCCTCAATTTTAGGCAACACTAAGATTGTGCCCTGGTCTGGTGAGTCAGTTGGTTGCAATGTGGTTCTGCTCACTAAAAGGTTGCATGTTTGGTCTTGGGCATGTATGGGGAGCAACCGATCAATGTTTCTCTCCCTCTCTTTCTGTCTCTTTCTAAAATCAATATACATCTTCTCAGATGACAATTAACCATACTTTTTTTTCTAAAAAGATGTTTATATGTATGACCTAGTAATTTTCACAGTTTTTCATGCATTTGTGGGGAAGGAATTCTGAATTGTCTCATAGCATCCCTCTGTAGGTTTGTAGCCCCAAACATTACATATTGTTCAAACTGAGATCCATAGGACTGTAACTTGAACGCATATAAAAGCTCAGGAGATGGCAAGGCCTCAAATCAGCCATGCCCTTTGTCTATTATTTTATTTTATTTTGAATGCATGCAATTAATAAGTAAACAAATAAACTGTATTGAAATTATGTCATTGCACTATATAAGTTTCTAATTTCACTGAGCTCTGCGCATATCTTCAGTGACAGAACATTCTGTAGATGTTCAGAAACAATGACCTTGATTAATTTAGATCAACTTTAGAATTAACAAAAACTCAACATTGCTTTCATAAGGAAACAAGGGGAATTTTAAATCTTATATGTAAACTTTGTATTGCCATTTTTCCCTTCAGAAATGCTATGAGCTTGCTAATTTAATGTAAAGTAGACACTTTAAACTTGTTTGTGAGGGAAAAGTGCAATCTGGGTATAAGTTCCCTTGTGTTTGAATTATACAAATTAAGTATATATCTGTCTTAATTAATACTTGAAATCAATCAATCAACAATGAATAGGTGAACCAAATGAATTTGCTAAATTTACTGTCATCAATATGTCATGAGAAAAAATTCATACCTATCACTTTAAAAAATGCTGTTTCAGACCCCAGTGGAGCATTTGATATTCTGTACACATACATTCTTTTTAATTTTTTTTTGTGATACAGCAAGGCAACTCCCTAAAATTGAAAACGAGGGAAATAAGATTAACTGACAGTTAAATAACACCTCTGACAGTTAAACTTGGGACTACATGTTTAACAAGGGAATTTGGTAAATTCCATAATTACAAACTTTTATAGTAAGTTGTAGGAAATGCTTGTGTGGATTTTTTGTAATCAAGTTATCAAAGTATCACTTAAGGCCAAGTTAGTCTACCATACTAACAAGATAAAAGAAGAAACTAGGCCACATAGAATGAGAGATATTAATACTGACAGAGGGAAAATTAAAGACATTCAAAGAAGATAAAATAGCCCAAAGGAAAAGAATCCTATTTATTTGATAAATATTGAAATATCCCAATAAATATTGAAAGTAAATAATTTCAATTACATTGAAATTGCAATATTCAGTGCATGTTCAATATGGTCAATTTGTAATCAGAAATGCACTGAAACTATATATCATTATCATTTGGATTCTTATGTAACTGGACAAAAAGAAGTAAAACAAAGATAATGATGTGTGATATATATCAAGTGCTCACTATGTATTACCTCCTTCAAAACTAATGGCCATGATCTTAAATATTCATATTTTTTGTGAGAGTTACTGAACTGAGTAGACAGCTACTGAGCATAGTGTAAATTAATAAATTATGTTCCTATTGGCTACTCTGGTATTGTATTCATCTGCGAGTTTAGCTTATGTTTGTTAGATTAGGTACTTGAGGGCAGATTACTTCTGGGCGTTGAGAGTAAGCCTCAACTTCCAAACCTCTGGTGAGTGTGTCTAACTAGTTGAGATAATGTTTGGTGTTGGTTTTTAAATTCATCATCCCATTTCTTGCCTGTTAATTTAATGACATTGAAGTCCATTTAAAATGTATATTAAAATATACATGAAGGATCAAATTCTATAATACTGATATGTAAAAGAAGTAAATCTAGAAATATGAATATAATAAAATGTGATTTGGCACTCACAAAGCAAGCTAAATGGTGAGTTATGGAACATCAGAGTTGACGAAAGACAACAGCAGTACTGTGCAGAATAAGTAGAATAAAACTAGTGGAGGGCAGAGAATGTCACACAGTTGGAGCAGGGGATGTGCCAAAAGGTGAGAACATAAAAAAACTGAAATTTTTGAGGAGTTAGCCCAATGAGAGGACGGTAATATACTAAGAGGGCCTGCCCACCTGGTTCAAGATGGGAGACAGAGAAAGAGCTTGAACAGAAAAAACAAGCCAGGTTCTGGACATTGGGTTGAGATAAAAAAACTTATTTCCTTTAGCAAAGACACATTGTATTATTTTCTGGGTGATTAATTTTTGTCATAAGGAATGAAGAATTTTTCAATTAGTGGAATATACTATACCAAATATAAATTCTTTATCCATGTAAAAAGAAGAAGCTTACCTATATTTTAATAAAGATCCTGCTAGAAGGAGCACAAACTTCTGGTACTATTGCTGAATAATTTTAAATTTATCATGGGTGGAACTGGAAGGCATTATGCTAAGTGAAATAAGCCAGGTGGTGAAAGACAAATACCATATGATCTCACCTTTAACAGTATCCTAAACAACAAAACAAAGAAACAAATGAAATATAACCAAAGACACTGAAATAGAGAACAGGCTGACAGTAACAAGAGGGGAAAGGGAAGGGAATTTCAGGGGAAAAGGGGAAGGGTTTACAGGAACAAGTATAAAGGACACATGGACAAAAACTAGAGGGATGGAAATGGGAGGGAGGTGGGGAGGACTGGGGGTGGTGGGCTGGGATGGGTGTAAAAGACAGAAAACTGTACTTGAACAATCATTAAAAAATGAATAAATAATTTATCAGTGAGGAATAATGTTAATTATTTTTTGTATTGCATATATGTATATGTTTGTATTTATGAACTCTAGGAGATATTGATTTGTCCCATGTCACAGTTATCCAGGGGGGTTCATATTGAGAGTTTTTAACATTTTTCTCCTTTCCACTCCTTTATAATGTAATTGTAGTGTTAAGCTGGATGATCTTTGATTAGAATATTAAAGTATATTGGTTCACACCACACTTAAATTCTTACTTTATATTTTATAAGACAACTATAGTATTCCAATGACAATTTTGTCATTTGCAGTGAGCAGGTGGCATTGTTTCTAATCCTTTGTATATTTGATAAATTTTGTGTGTTTTCCATATATATATGTATGTGTGTGTGTGTGTGTGTGTGTGTATGAGAGAGAAGAGAAGGGATAGAGAAAGAAAGGGAAAGAAACATAAATGTGTGGTTGACTCACACCCCCTACTGGGGACCTGGCCCAGAACCCAGGCATGTGCCCTGACTGAGAATTGAACCAGAGACACTTTGGTTTACAGGTGGGCACTCAATCCACTGAGCCACACCAGCCAGGGCAATTTTATGTGTTCTTAATGCAGGAAAAATAGCTAGATTTAAGTTACCAGTTCATAATATTTTCATATCAAAATTTACTAACAATTCATTTTATTTTTGAACTTGGTGTTGAACTAAATGTTGCAGAGGCAAAGTCTGAAGCCAGTTTAGTAGCTGTTCTTCTTTGCATATCACTTATCATTATGACATCATTAATGTTATTGTTGGCAATTTACCTTGTTTGGGGTTTTTTTTGGTCTTGTTTTATTTGTTTGCTTATGTTTGCCTCTATTTCTCCTTAAGATTTTACTGCTTGTATTGAGCCTTCATCAATTCCAGGACAAATTTCAGCTGATGCTCAAATATAAGTGGATACATTTTTTCTTTCATTTTACAAGTTCTGCCAGAAAATGGTCCTCAAAACAAAAAGTTCACAAAGAATATTGAGTTTTAAAATTTCTTAATACACAGCAACACTTACAACTGTTTTCCTTAATATGTGTACATCTCTAGTGAATGATATTGCTATATGAAACACAAATTTAGCCTGACAAGCCCAGCCAGGCCAGTTTTACATTTGTTCTTGAGGATTTTATCACAGTTTGTACACATTGATAGAGGTACATACCACATATTAAGTAAAACAGATCCATATGTGAAATTAAGTTGTTTGCAGTTAGCACATGTGTAACGTGGTGCAGAGCAAAAGTCCCCTGAAAACAGGAAAGCAGCACCCACACTCCTTGACTGGGGAAAGGGGAAATGGATGACATGTTTTTTAAGATATGCTGCATAACAATGGCAAGTTAATAGACGTGCGTTCTTGAAGGGAAGGGGGCTGCCACCCAGGGAAAATTGTGTATGTGACTGAAAACACTCAGGGACTCATTACATAGCTGGGATATGGCACTAGCACAAGAGGCAGGGGGCAAATGCCCACCCTGGATGTCCGTGCATCGCTGGGAACTTCTGCCTTGACGAAAGATGGCAGCCAAAAGAAGGTAAAAGATACAGGGATTAGAAAAAATGGCATGTCATAGGAGGGGCCAGATATGGAGTCACATAGGAAGTTGTGGGCTGAGCATTTACATGAGGGCGGGCGGGCAGTGAGAGAGGAGGTCTGGTGTGTGAGGGGAGAAACTATGAGGACTGGAGTAAGAGAAGAGAAGCCACATGGTCTGGAGTTGAGAGGAAGTCTGACTGGAGAAGATAGCAGCAGATCTGATGGAGCTGTGGGGACTAGCCTAGCCACCTGGATTCATGACAGATGCTTGGAATTGAACTGTGACCAGGAAAGCTGAGCTTCAGACTTCTGCTTTTCTGAAAGATGGTGCCTCTGACTGGCATATTCTGAAACCAGCCTGGTTGGCAAAGGGGGGGCAGGACTATTTGTTCTTGGGTGGTTTTAAAGGGAACAGGACTTACGAGCAGAAATTTGCCATTCTTCTAAATCTATTTAACCTTTAAATAAACAACCCCCTTCCTTTTCACCAAACTGTTGCATTGGGAGTCCCACTTCTTGGCAGTGGGCAATTGAACCCAACTGTTCCAGAACAGCATTAGCAGGGTTCTGTAACACATGGATTCCTTATGCTTTGTCCCAGATAGAAATCTTGAATAACCAGGAATTATACAAAATCATTTTAAATATCTCCAAACCATTGTGCTTAATTAATTGATCTATTTGTGTATACATATGCACACATCATCTAATCTAAAATTATTTAAAATCTAGAAATATGTTAAAATACATCAAGACTGTGGTGTTGAAAGATATTAGCTAAATTTCAGATGGATGAGGAACAGGTGATCAGAGACCTAATAGCAAATTTTTAACAGAGGTGCAGGTAAAGAATTACAGAATGGCAGTAGAGGGATTATTATTTACTTGAGCAGTTGTTTGTCCATCTTAAATATTTCAATTTTTAATATTCTCAAAGCAAAAGATTCTTTATGGCAAAATCATATAAACCACTTACCTATCAGAACTCACTAGAAATAATTAATTTTTATTTTCATGTCTCAACTAATGAAGCAGATTTAGTTCTATAGACTAAGGGATCTATATTTTTGGTGGAGAATAAAAAAATAATGTAAGTGCCATTTTAATTTTTAACTGAAATAAATTTTTAATTAATTCTGCAAAGAAAGAATGTATCTTTAAAGTTTTTCCTTTCATATCAATATTGAAATAGTGAGCAGAGAGAAAAGAAAAGGAGAATTTTTTAAGATTCAGTCCCGAATTTAATCATCTTTCCTTGGTCTTCTTACAAAACATATTTAGACAGAAGTATTATTGGTAGGGAAAACTCAAAATGTAATGTAAAATTCATATGTCTTTTTATACATTTTCTCATTCTTTAATCATTTATTAAGTATTTATTATCAATTTTATGTTAGAAGTCACATTAAATTACATGGGGTATATAAACCTTGGTATTTTCTTTATTGCTAATGAATTAAGCCAAAGAGGTAAGATAAAATGTGTATGCTAACCATAATTGTATGTAAAACCTATCAAAATATAATACATAGTACCACTTCAGCAGTTTGGCTAGATTTGTATTGTAGTAAGAGAATGTGTTAGGAGTCAGATGATCCTGGATTTGAATTCATATTTCACTTTTGTAACCTTCAGCTTTCTTATTCGTGAAGAATAACTATCTGAATATGCCATTGTACTGATTAAAAACATTAAAAATAATGTACATATAAGACTGAATTAGTATTATTACTAAGGCTTCAATTATAGAACAAGGCCACATCCACTGAGGAAAAAAATGTATGTAAGTTCTTTTATATGTTAAAAACAAAGTTTTTGTAATTGACTACCAATTATTAGTTTCCTTCTGGAACATTTTAAAAGCAGATGTTGAAGGTCAATTAATTTGTATTTGTTTAGGAGGGAAGGCTCTATCAACAAAAGAAAAATTTGTAAATGTAACTTCCCAAACTTCCTTCTTGGAAAATCTGGGCAAATCTGTCGCCCACTTCTGGCAAAGAAGCAGGATATTATGGTATGGTTTATGCCCGAAACCACTCCTGGCTTCAGTCTGCTAATCTTTCACAGTGGTGGGAGTTTAAATCACCTAGACTCTGCTCCAATTGCACTCTGCCATTTAGTAGCAATTACCTCCATTCCCTGGGTCTACATTTCCTGTGTGGTACAATAGGGTTAATAATGTCTACCGGAAGAGATTTGTGAGGATTAAAATACATGATGCACACAAGGTACATGATAATGTGTTTAGAAACTACTCAGTAAATTATTTTATTATATTATCATATTTTAACCACCTATTACTTTATATCCTTATATTTATATGTACATAAGAAACCTTATTTTAAAAAACTAGATAGCACATAGATGAATAAGTAAACTATGATTTTATTTTCTTCAATTTGATGTTATTCATAATTTTAAGGACAATTTATGATTTGTCTTTGAACCTCTTTATATTAAGGTTCCCAATTTCAGACAAAAATATCAGATACCAATTATTTTGCTCAGCAGATGAGGCTTCCCTGACCCCTCCTTTCTCTGAACTTGAATAAGGAAAAAATTTCTTTTTCTTTTCCTCCCAATCTCTGAATGAAAGGAAATAGAAACTAAATGAAAAGCCAAACTAATTTTACTTAGGAGTTTACAGTTTTCACAGCAAGCTTTGGGGCTTTCCACCATTACTTAGTGAATGTAATCACAGATATTTGTCTTGTGGAGAGTTATATTGTGACATGTGTGTGGTAAGCAGAACTTCTGTTATATAAATTACCCAACATTTCTTACTTGAAGTCGCAGAGTACAAAGGAAAGCACACATGGAGTTTTCTTGAAAAAAAAATATTACTATTATTTAAAGAAAACTAATGTAAGTTACTAACCAGTAAGATTAATTATAATTAATATTTAATTATATATTAATATAATCAATATATATTAATATTTAATATATATTAAATATTTAAGTTTGCTTGTAAACATTACATCAACTAATGTAAACATTATTTAAGTTTGTAAAAGAAATGATAACAACCTCTGGTAGGTGGTAGAGGGGAGAAGAACTGGCTGGTATCTAAAGAGCAATGCAGAATTTAAACTTCTTAGACACGTAGATCAAATCTACAGTATTTCTTCCTGGGCATAAGGAAAGATTTCCTGCAAACACTGCATTCTTCAATTCTGCTTCTTTAATCCCTTACTTCCTTACCACTTTAAACAAGTGTGTGGGGTTTTGTGTGGGTAAATATAAATATAAATATAAATATAAATATAAATAAATATGTGTTTATGGATGAGTTACAGATGAGTGAGGAAGATAGATAATAATCAGATAAAATAATTAAAACTTGTAGAAGAGTACATACAAAGTTATATAAGAGCATATAAAAAAAACTTACATAAGAGCATAAAAAAGGACTGATTTAGTCTGGATGCACTAGGGAAAGCTTACCCAAGGAGATGTCAAGCGGAACCAGATTTTATCTGGGTGAATGAAATGTGAAGAAGATACTCAAGGTAGAATAACACTTTATTTGAAGTCCTGATGGGGAAATTAGCATCACACTTTCGAAGGTCTGGAAAAATACTAGTGTAGCCAGAGCACAGAGTGAAGGGTGAGTGGTAGGATATGAATCCTTATAAAAGATCTGTGATATTTTATACCAAAATCACACAAAGTTTTTTGGAAGGAAAATATTTATCAAGTATCATTCTGCATATAATCAAGCATTTTTTCTACTGTATAAAATAGTCCTGAAATAAAAGCCTAGTTTTTTTAATTTCTAAAATAATTAACTTGCATCATAAAGAACTTAGACTATATAAAAAAGTCCATGAAAGAGAAACACGACTCAAAACCTAATAGTCATATACGTCCTAAAAATATCTTGGAATAGCCTTCATTGTCAAGTCAAATGATGAATTATAACAACCACATCTACAATTGTAGCAACTTCTATTAATTATCTAATAGGCGGAACTGCTATCAAATAAAAAACAAATCTCAATATCTATAACAACAGGTTTTTTTTTTTACTCACACTCATCACCCTGCAGGTTGACTATGATTCTGTTGATCAAGGAAGAGGAACTTTCTCAGACTGCTTGTGAGCTGAACTTGGCTGGAGCTGCAGTTTAGATTGAGGACTGCTAGAGATTTCTGTATTTTCTCTTTGGACAAGCTGTCATGTGGGATAGGTTCTTTTCATGTCACATGACAGGAACATAAGCGGAAACATCTGACACCTCTTTAGACCTTGATCTGGAACTGTCACACTGCCATTATCATTGGCTAAACAGGAACTGCATAGCCAAGCCCATCTTCATTAAGAGTGAAGAAATATAATTCTCCCACTTTAGTGAGAGGTACTATAAAGTCACAAAGCAAAAGATGTTGCTGAGTAATGCTAATACAGGAAGGATATGAAGAATTTTATGATTCATTCACCCCAGAGATGAAACTGGAGTTGCAGAGACTGAAAATTCTGGACCTGCTAACAGTAGTCTGCAGTTCCAGTAGGCATACATTGCCATTACCACCTCAGAATTTGTGACTATGTGACAAAACTGAGAACACTGTCTTGCTTGAAGTCACCAGGTTTCTTATCTCTGAAGCCATCAGTCAAAACCAATCAGATCTTTATCTGTCAAACCTCCCCATTCAAATGAAAGAACCATCAAGAAACTCTTACAGAAGCATCATGCTTTGTGGGAAAAGTTTTTATGAACATCTCATTTGCTTAAAGTTTACTGGTGGGAAAAATCTAATAATCTGTGTTATCTACTTTTCCCTCCTTTCATTCTCCTAAGTATTTTTAGGTTGCCTATATTACCCAGTGTACACTCTTAACACTTCCTATTTTATTTTCTTCTTGTATTTTTCTCATAAGGATTACATTCCCCTTCATTTGATTCTTCAGTGTCATTCCTTTCTTTTTGTTTTCTTAAAGTGGCAGCTTTGGATGAAAGCAGAATAAGAGTTATTTCATGGGGTGCTAGTGGACTGCGAAAATTGATTTGGGTTAGATTAGACACATAAAGGAAAAAATGCTGTTCCGTTCCATGTTTGGTACAAACCTAGGGTATCTAAATGAGGAAAAAGGCAGTGGTGAAAGGGGATGAGTGGGAAAAAAGTGTTAGTATATTTTCTGTGCTTGTTCATGGCCTTTTATCTGATTTTTCCTCAGGTAGTTAAATGTGTCATCACTGTTCGTCAATGGTGATTTGCATTCTGGCACAGTTGGTTCTATTATTATTTGAAAAATACGCAGGATTTGAGTAAGCAGTGAGCAGCAGTTTTAGATTTTTAAAAACTAATATGATTAATTTATTTTGTTTTACTCTCACAGAATGTAAGTAATTGAGAGGTAATAAGAATTTAACCAACAGTAAAATATCATCATAAAATGAAACACATCAATTTTCACCAGTAATTGTTGGGTTCATTGGTCCCATGCAAACTCAGTTAATTTTTTATCTTCATATTTTAGTAAGTGCACATTTAATTGAAACAGTTTCATTCTCAATATCACCTCACAATAGGAAGTAGATTCTGACTATATGCAAGGAACTGTCAATTCTGGGATAGGGTCAATGTTATTTCCAAAGTTGAAGGTTTAATTGCTGCTTTACTATTTTGTCATTTAACCTATTTTATTAATTAAAACTGTTATATAATCATTTAATGATTATAATGTTTTTTAAACCTATTCTCTCCTTTTTACTCATAGGAACCCTATGATCCAGGTAGGCCAATGGACAGTCAGTCAGAGTGTAGGCAGCCAGTGGAAGGATGCACATGGGCATGCTGGCCACTTCAGAGGGGTGTGCCATGTGGGACTGCACAGAGGACATGGGCACACCAGGATCCGAGGGTGCTGCATGGGCTCCAACCAGCTTTCCTGTCGTCACTGTGTCCAGAGTCGGGAGGCACGTTGAGGACTGTAGCAGCTCCAGGCTTCCTGGTGGTGGATCCTCAAGCCCCTGCCTCCCGACTGACCCTGATACCATAGACAGGAAGCATAGATGACAAAGGCTCTTACACCGAGGATGACAAAAGCTAGAGAGATGAATGGACAGGGCCACAGCTCTGAAAGCTAAGATAATTGGATAGAAAGCAAAGCCCTTTCCGTATCCTTCTAAGAACCATGGGATTGAGTCAGAAGTGGGGATGGCCTTTGAGACAGGAGTCCACGCAGCACCTAAATAAACCTGCTCCCCTATGTACCAGCATCTGTCTCACGAGTTTGGCTTTTGTTATGATCAGCAGCCAAACCTGGATTTTGGTTGCAATATAAGCAAATTATATCTTAGTGGGTTATAAATGTTAGTTAGTATTAATGTCATTATCATCATTACTCCTTTTTTAAAACAGTGTCAATACATGGATGAGGAATTAAGGTTGACACAGTTTTTAAATGGTCTTTTAAGACAAAGGATAAATGTCGAAGTCATGTAGGAAATGAGCAAAACTGGTTCCAGGGAAAAAGATATGAGAAAATATACAATTAAGGATTAAATCTAGGCCTCAGTTTTGTCAGTAAATTAAAATTAGAAAACAAATTCCATGCTTACTGATGTCTAAAAAATGGAACAAAATCTAAGTTTAGAAAATAGCCATAAAAGAATCTATATAAGAACCATTATGTAGCAAATACCAAAGACTTTCCTGTGTATTTTTAATATTTGCTTTCCAAACTGCACCCAAAGACAAGCAAATATTACTGGGGAAGTTAATTGGGAAATGGTCACAGGTACCCAAATACTGGTCCTTATTTTTATTATGATATAGCTAGAGAAACAACACCTGTTGCTCCTAAGGTTATGAAATAGTTAAATGATCAGCACAGTCAGTGGAACTTGAGAGAGAATAAGGGGCTATAGACTCTAGAGCTCACATTTAGAATACAGTCATAATTACAGCTGTGATTCTTCCTCTTTGGCTGTAGATGCAAAGTAGCCTTGCAGGCTTGTCTTCTTGTACGCACTGTACTGAAAGCCAAAACTCCCAAGGCATCCCATTTTGTGGCAATATTTGGCTGACGGCTAAACCTGTGCAACTTCCGTAGTTTTATGAAAAGGGCCTTAATGTCACTGTCTGCAAATGTTCAAGAAAAAATTTCCAACTTAAGAACTTAAGAAGCAGTATAGAAAACCCAAGTCAATATAAAACAGCTACAATAAACAAAATCATTATAGTAAATTTGAGCAAAACTCAGCAGGGAATCTTAAAAACAAAGAGCATGTAAAGAATTCTTATCCCTGACTTCCCCCAACAAAACTCTTCTTTCTAGATGTTTGTGGTTTTTTAACAGTTAATTTATTTTTCAAAAAAAAATTTAAATATCCTAGAGAGATCTCTAGGGCCATAGGAAAAATGATTTTCCCTGAGGGCTGAGTTCAATAAAATATCCTGTGCTCCTAACTTCTTATCCTTAGTCTTTCCAATTTTGATTCCTTCTCTAGGGAACAGATCGACCATTTTAGTGATATTATCCTGGGTTTTGATAAACCTCTTAATTATGGAATACAAAACTATGTGTCTTTTGCATGTTCCCCTTATGAATAAAAGACTGAAGTAGGGCAGAGAACAGCATTTCAGTACTCTTTGGGGGTAATCAAATTGTCTAGGTGGATGTATAGTGCTTAATCTTTCTCTTCCAATGTTTGATCATTTCTGTGAAAGAGAAATCTGCCTATCTTGCCATAATCTAAACTCTGACATTGACGTTGTAGCCAGAGGACTGTAAATCTTTAAGAAAACTTTCAGAGATACAGAGAACATAATGTTGGTTGAAATGAGCAAGAAGAAAAACTTATTTCTTTAACTCGTGGCCAAGTGGAATTTTCTAGCTATAGTAAATATGTCCTGAAAAGATATATTTAGAGAAGGAGTACTTAAGCTAGTTTAAGAAGATACAATCATTTATATTTAAGAACTTAGTCAATAATTTTCAAAAGCATTTACATCTATTATACATTATTTCTTTGCTTATGTACTCACAGACAAAAAAACCTTTTGGAGGTTCTAATTTTCTATTTACAATGGCTTTACAAAAATTTCAGTAATTTATGTTTCCCTTAGCAACATGAGACTGAATACGTTCCTGTAATACTCTACTGTTTATAATTTCTACTTTTCATATCTCTCCAACTGATCAACATGTTACTTGTTTAAAAAGTTTGCCACCTCTCCAGACAAATAGATTTTTAGACATACCAGTGTTATTTCATCTATTTCCCAGTCAATATCAGCCACAAAAACATATATATAAAACATTTATAGCAACCAGTACACACACATAATATTTATAATATGCATGTATAATGCATACAATATATATTTTATACATGAGTCAATGGGGCAAATAACATTATTTACTGCATAAATATTTGATCTATAAATCTTGATTAACCAGTCACATTAAGCTGTGTTCAAAATTGGTTATCAATGCTCCTTTACATTTATTGTTGGAACATTATATTGGTCTGTAGAAAGGCATGTGCATTTCATGCATATGGCTCAGGTTCTCTTTTTCCACTGATAACAGGTACACAATAGATATAAACCCAAATCATACAAATAGTACAAATTCATTCAAATAATTCTTTATCCACCATACACTCTTGGTTCATGCTTGTGAACATTCATTACTCAAAAGGAAAGGGTTAATATTAGGCCTGCAACTTATTTCTCCTTTTTTTGGGACACCTAAGAAAGAGAGAAGGGTGAGCTGTAAAATCTACCTTAAACATGCTTATTACAGAAATTATGGAAAACACACAGGGCATACTAGAAGGAATGACCTTTTCTATGAAATGTTCTTATTATGAACTTATCTCCCCATTTGTTACCTGTGAAAACTTTGAAATCCTCCTGGGCTAGGAAAAAAAAAGCATTAGCAAGTATGTGGTTATTGTTCAACCCACATTTGAGCCATATATCTGAGCTGGAAAAACTGCACCATGGTGAAAGAGATATGGATCAAAATAAGAAGTAAGTAGAAACAGGGGAAACTATGACAAAGAGAAGATGTTCATAGGTGAGCCATGATTTCAGGTACGAATGGTCTCAAATTATTTCAACAAGAGTGTCTCTGAGCAAGAGAACAATAATACTGTTAGTGATCTCTGTCAAATCTAGCATTTGGTTGTGGAAGATGATGGGGAAAGTCTCTGGATCTGTTTTCTCCAAAAAAGAGAAATCTAACTCCTGATGATTTATGCAATCTCCCCCAAAACTCCACTTAGATAATTTGTTGAAAAAGTGTGGCAAAACATCTCTTATAACTCAACTTATCAGTAGCCACCTACTACCTTTTGATTCACTGTTTATAGCCTCTATTTACCATTCCAGTTATTTTTCTGACTACCTGAGAAATATATTGCCAATGAATCATAAAAGGTAGAGAATGCTGACTGGCAGAGCTTCGGTCACTGTGTGTGGCTATTAAACAAGGTGATGCATTACTAAAATAGCTGCCTGGGTGTGACTAAAAGCTGATTGCCGCTGCCTCCCTAGCATGTCAGAAGTTTATTTGTTACTTGGAGTATATGGAATGTCAATGTTAATGCTATACATTTAAAGAAGGTGGAAATGGAATGTGAAAAGCCTCGAGGGAGGTCAGTTTGGATGTGATTTGGTATCTGGTATGAGCAATGATACCTCTCTGGAGATATGTAAGGGACATTTATATGATACCTTGTATCACACTCAGCTAAGGACATAGTAAGGGACTAAATATACATAACTAGCAGTTTCATAGGGCACAAAATGTTTTGAGATGCATCATTCTCCAAAATTACACAAAATAATAAACATTTGATGGCAGTAATATATATTGTGGCTTGATCATAACTGGCCAGACAGTCAAAGATATTCTGTGATATTTTTAGGAATGAAAGGACACACACAAGTCAATGGTTCCATTAAAATGTAAAAGATTCTGTTTCTGCCCACAGTGTGGAAACCTGGAAAGAGCATCACTTCAGAACAACAGGAAGATCTAGATAATACAAAATCATAACCTTTCATGAACCCAAGAGGTAACTGAAGTAACAGAGAAAATCAATAGTTGAAATCCAGAGGAAAACAAGATGGAAACACTTGGGTCATCTCTTGCAGAGTATGGGAGGAAGACATGCTAGGCACTCTACAAATGAGAAAAATAGAGGAAAAAAATAATGAATTTCTAAAAGCTGAATCTGGCCTAGTACACAGATATAGAACCCATGAGCATCAAAGAAATATGTGTACAGGTATCCTTTGGGGATAGTGTGGGCTCTCTTCCAGACCACTGCAATAGAGTAAGCATGGGCATACCTCAGAGATATTGTGGGTGTAGTTCCAGACCACCATAATTAAGCAAGTATCACAATTAAATAGGTAACAACAAGTGTTGGAGGGTTGTGGAGAAAAAGGAACACTGCTGATTAGAATGTAAACCAATACAACCACTATGGAAAACAGATAGCAGTTCCTCAAAAAATCAAGAAAAGAGTTACCACATGACCTAGAAATCCCTCTCTTGAGTATCTACCCAAAATTTTGGAAAACATTTATTTGCAAAGATATAGTACACCTATGTTCATCACACCATTATTCATGATATCCAAGACATGGAGACAACCAAAATGTCCTTCGATAGAGGCCTGGCTAAAGAAGATGGGGCACATGTCTGCAATGGAGCAGTATTCAGCCATAAGAAGATATGCAATACTACCATCTTCGACAAGATGGATGCACCTTTAGAATATTCTGCTGTGATATATAACTCATTCAGAAAAAGCTCAGAAGCATATGATTTCACTCGTATGTGGGGTAAAAAACTGAAACAAAGATACAAAACAACATTAAGGTGGTTACCCGAGGAAAGGGAATGGGGGGTGAGAGGAGTAAAGGGGGACAAATACATGGTGATGGAAGATGGTTTGACTTTGGTTGGTGGGCACACTATGCAATATACAGGTCATGTACCATAGAAATGTACACTTGACGCCTATATGATCCAATTAGCCAATGTCACCGCAACAAATTTAATTGGAAAACAAATAAAGATTATTGTGGTGAGCATATCATAGGAAAATAATAATAAACATAGGTATACATGCAAACCAAAAGTGCATGTAACATGGAATCACAAAGTCCAAAACAATTAAAGGGCAGCCAAAAAGAAAATATGAAATAAGAAACAATAAGCAACACCATAGATATTAATCCATTTATATAAATATGGATCCACCATCCATAGTAATCAATATATGGTAGTGGTCAAAATGCATGAAATAAAGACAATGATAGTGAAAACGGGCTTAAAAAAATCAAACCCAACTATATGCTGTCCACTCTCAATATAAAGACATGTATAGGTTTAAAGTAAGAGAATAGACAAATGTAGTATATACACGTCACTCAAAAGAAATCCAAAGTAGCTACATTAATATCAGACATAAAAATGACAAGTGGGAATGCACCCAACAATAGAGCTTCAAAATACATAAAACGAAAACCAATGGAACCAAAGCCAGATATAGCAATTTCATAATTATTTGGAGATTTCAACACTTCTCTATAGCAAATATAGACAGAAAACCATCACAAATAATAAACCTGAATACAATAAGATACTCAAATAAATAAACATTTATAGAACACACTACTGCAAACAGTGAGTGTGGATGGCCTTATCAATTTTAACACATCAATGTCAAGCTTCATTCAGGAGTCCAGACTCAGTTTTTTGGGCAACTTACAGCTCTTCTCTGTCTCTGTGCTCTGTCAGGGACACTTTGTGTACCATTATCAGTCTCCCCTATCTTCAAATTTGGAGGGCAATTTCTGGAGCTTTGTTTGTTAACTTTCAAGAAGACTGTCTGTGAAAGGTATTGTAGGTATTAGATTTTGGCCCAGGCCCCAGCTTTGAATATCAGGGAATATTTTTGCATCTCAATAATGCCCTTGAGGAAGTCACCAAAGTTTCTTCTACATTATTTTCTATAGGTCAATGGATGCTGACTCACCGAACATTTACATAATTAAGGGGGATCATTCAAGTGGACATTTGCAAAATACATACAGTCCTGCTTCAAGGTGACTTCTATCTTTTCTAAAATACAAAAGCTCCTTGCAACATATAACCAACATTATTATTATCATATGTGCCATACAAGGTCCTGTGTCATAGATCAGAGAGTTCTGGAAGAGACGGCCAATAGTCTGAATTAATTCAACATATATTTGTTGAGCCACTAGTATGTATCAGGCATTGGTGACATGGAATTAATATATCAGATTCATATTTTAGAAATATCCCTTTGGAGAAAGTATGGAAAGTAAGTAGAAGGAAGAGAAAGGAAAAGGTAGAATGCCTTTGCAGGTATCTAAGAGATGATAATAGCCTAGACTTATTGGTAACTTAGTTAAGTCTTTTTTAGCTAGTCATGACAATGTAACAAAATATAGTCTGTATATATTTTGAAAATAGCATCAACATGATGTATAAATTGATGTGAATGTTTGTGGGAACCAGAGTAGTCAATATAACCATTATCATGGATACAGAACATGGAAAAAAGAACGAATTTGGTAAGAAGATATAAATTGTATTTTAAGCAAGTGGGATTGTACATATCTAATAAGTTTGTAACAACTACTAGAACTTTAGAGATACAGAATTAACAAGAAGAACTAAGACTGCAGATTATTGTAGTCAAGCAATATTAATGAGGAATATTTCATAGGCAGAAATTATAGAAAGGATGGAAGGGTCAAGTATAGTCACTGGGGGGATGCCAATTTTAATAGGGCAGGAGAGCTGAACATCCATAGGCATAATAACAAATAAGCTTTCCCCCCCTTTTTGAAATTGTATTTTATTGATTATGCTATTACACTTGTACCAATTTTTCCCCCTTAGTTCCCTTCCACCCAGCATCCCCCACTCCTTCAGGTAATCCCCATACCATTGTCCAAGTCTATGGGTCATGCATAGGTTCCTTTGCTACTCCATTTCCTGTATTGTATTTTACATCCCCATGGCTATTCTGGAACTACTTATCTGTACCTCTTAATTCCCTGAGCTCTTCACCCACTCCCTTATACCCCCTTCCATCTGGAAACCATTAAAATGTTCTCTATATCCACGATTCTGTCTCTGTTCTTGTTTGCTTAGTTTGTTCTTTAGATTCAATTGTTGATAAATATGTATTTGTTGCCATTTTATTGTTCATAGTTTTTATTTTGTTAAGTAAGTCCCTTTAATATTTCATATAATAATAATTTGGCGATGATTAATTTTAGTTTTTTTTTCTTTTCTGGGAAATTCTTTATCTGCCCTTTGATTCTCAATGATAGCTTTGCTGGGTAGAGCAATCCTGGCTGTAGTTCCCTGCTTTCATGACTTTAAATATTTCTTGCCAGCCCCTTCTTGCCTGCAAAGTTTCTTCTGAGAAATCAGCTGACAGTCTTATGGGGACTCCCCTGTAAAGAACTAACTGCTTTTCTCTTGCTGCTTTTAAGATTCTCTCTTTATCTTTACCCTTTAGCATTTTAATTTTGATGTGTCTTGGAGTGGGCCTCTTTTCATCCATCTTGTTTGGGACTCTCTGTGCTTCCTGGACTTACATGTCTATTTTCTTCACCAAATTAGGGAAATTTTCTTCCATTATTTTTTCAAATACATTTCCAATTTCTTGCTATTTCTCTTCTCCTTTTCGGACCCATATGATGTGAATGTTGAATCACTTGACATTTTCCCAGAGGTTGCTTACACTCTCTTCATTCTTTTGAATTCTTTTTTCTTCTTGTTATTCTGATTGGATGTTTTTTGCTACTTTATGTTCCAAGACATTGATTTGATCCTCACCTTCATCCTCTCCACTGTTGGTTACCTATAAATAGCTCTTTATTTTAATTGTGTATTCTTTATTTCTGACTGCATCATTTTTATGCTGTTGAGGTTCTCACTTAGTTCCTTGGGCATCCTTATAACCAGTGTTTTGAGCTCTGCATCTGGTAGATTGCTTATCTCCATTTTTGTTTAGTTCTTTTTCTGGAGTTTTTATCTGTTCTTTCATTTAGACCATATTTCTTCAGCTCCTCATTTTGGCAGCTTCCCTGTATTTATTTCCATGTATTAGGTAGAGCTGCTATGACTTCCTGTCTTGGTAGCATGGCCTAATGTAGTAG
This sequence comes from Tonatia bakeri, assembly GCA_004024845.1. Taxonomy (NCBI): domain Eukaryota; kingdom Metazoa; phylum Chordata; class Mammalia; order Chiroptera; family Phyllostomidae; genus Tonatia; species Tonatia bakeri. The sequence goes on from PVIA01005189.1 coordinate 73,229, forward strand.
GTATCCTATAGGGTCCAATGGCACAGCTTCCCTTATCACCCATGCTGGGTACTCAAAGTGCACCCTTTGTGTGAGCTGAGTACATTCTCCTCTTATAGTTGAGCCTTGATTACTACTGCCAGATCAATAGGAGGGATTTATCCAGGCCAGTCAGCTGCAAGGAGTAGTTCTGAACACTGACCACCAACCTCCACCTTTCATGGAAGGTCAGCTGTGCAGGGGCAGGGTAATGGTGCCCCCATGTGATCTGTAGCTGTTTACTGGGTATACTTGGCCCTGGGGTTTTCAGAGTGGTGCAGACCAAGGTCAGCCCCTACCAGTGTTTTGCCTTGGGCCACACTGCCTGAGCTATGAAGTGATCTAATATGGCTTCTAGTGCTGGACTTTGGGCCCCTTAGCAAGAGGTATATGGGCTGGCAGCTCACTGAGGCTGGCTCTTGCTCATTTGAGAGGATTTAGAAAGTTGTGATGCATGAGCCAAGACCAGTCATTCATGTGGAAAAGCAGCTCAGGAGGGTCAGAGTCTCTGTGGATTTCCAGGCTGGTCAAATGGTGTTAGACAGGTTAATGGAGCCTTAGATATGTGTGGCACCAGTCTGCTGGCTCTGTGGCTCTGTGGCTCTGGGGACAGGGGTTCAGAAAAGGTACAATGGCCCACCTTTATCTCTGGGATAAGGCTGCCCCCCAGCTCTTGTTTTGATGCCAGACACTCCACTTTCTCCCTGTATGCCACTGGTGCCTTTCAAGCTGCTACCCCCCGTGCTAAAGCTCAGAGGGAGTAAGTCTGAGTAAGTCCTTGTGTGGGTTATTTAAGAGGAACTGCTTGGGATGCCAGGAGTTTCTTCTAGACACTCAATCCCCACTAGATTTGCAGCCAGAAGTTATGGGGATTTATCTTCCTAGCACTGGATCCCTGGCTGGGGGGCCTGGTGTGGGGCTTAGACTCCTCACTTCCGAGATTTCCCTCCCAAATTTTCATCCACCACACATGGACGTGGAAACAGCCCCTTCTATGTCTCTGTGCCTCCTACTAGTCTGGATGGATGTGTTTTCTTTAATGCCTTATGTGTCAGACTTGCATTTAACCCAATTTCTGACAGTTCTAAGTGATAGTTTTTCTGTATTTTAGTTGTAATTTTGATGTGATTGTGTGGGAAGGTGAGCTGTGTTTACCTATATTGCCATCTTGACCAGATGTCACAAATAAGCTTTAATAAAAGTTCAGTCCTCAAACCCAAGCGCTAAGAGAGTTTTTTTTTTTTAAAGAAGTGATACAACACTGTTTAGAAGTCAGAGATGATAAGGAATACAATTTGGAAGTGCCTTTAAAAATAATGTAATTTAGAATGACTACAGTGAGAACATTTTTACTGGATTTGAGAGTAGCAAAAATGATAATGTGGTTACATAATAGAACAGCTACATTTGTCTTTCCTGCTTTCTTGGGTTTGAGGTTTTCAAAATTTGCTTTTATTTTAGAAATCAAATGACTCTTGAACCTCTAATAAATGAAGAACAATACAAGTGATCTAAATCAATGCAACTTCAGGGAAAGTGCCTTCAAAACAGAAAAATATGTTTTAACTTATGTGAACTTTCCAGGTATAAAAAATGAACTATAGCGCTGAACATCTTGAGAGTACATTAGGGATCTCAGTTTTGCTACTGTAGCCGTTATAACCTTCAACTTGTGAAAATTTGCCAGCAAAAATACTTCATGTATTTCAAATCAGTCACAATCACCTCTGATTTTTTCCTTAAGATACTATTTTAAGTGTGTCAAACACTTCTCAAAGAACATTTTCATTTATTCATGACACTGAAAAAGCAACTTATTTTCCTGTGAAGATAATTATATGAGAAGATCACTCAACTTTCTTTTATAAGCAAAATTTTGAATTTGCTTATAAATTCAAGTTTGTCACACTCCTATTTTTATCATGATGGTACAATTGCTTTATATTGACAGTATATAAAGCATTTTTTCCTCAGTATTTACTTAAAATTTATACAAAGTAACATTTTTACAAGGAAGAATAGGAATCAGTCATATAAACACATTCACCCAATCTTGTTTAACTATTGATAATTGAGGATGTTAATTAACCTATATCTTAGAGGAAGAAAAAACACAAATATGTACCTGAGTTATCTGACATACTGACTTTAAGGAGGATGGTAAGGAATAGAGAAAGGGGACATAATTTGATATCATTATGGACACTCTTTGAGACATACTCTGAGAAAAACATTGACTGGGTTAATGAAGGGAAGGAAATACACAGCTGAGAATATGCCCCAAATAACAGAATTCTCAAAATGTTAGCAAGGATAATGTGGGTCATACAGAAAATGTAGCTGGCCATTCATTCATAGAGGCTATATATGTCCTTGTCTTCTAAACAGGGGTTGTAAATAAGATACCAGGTATTTATATGATTGGATCTTGAGCATCAATATACCATTTAAATTTGCCCCTAAGTTTAATTTTCCCTTAAACTGCTTTCATATACTAATAATTACTGTTTGTGGAATAGGTATTGACAGTTTTCAGACTATTTCAGTTGAAATAAGGGTGCTATTTAGTCCCCTTATACTCTCCTCCCAGCAATCACCACACTGTGTCTATGTCCATGAGTCCTTTTTCCTTTTTTGGTGATTGCTGAGGGGAGGGGGTATAAGGGGACTAAATGGTAATGGAAAAAGATTATATTTAATATAAAGATTGCATGCAATAAAAGATTACATGTAGTAAAGATTATATAAAAAATAAAATTCCATAGGTAGATTTTCTCTGTTGATTTTTTCCTTTGTTGTATAGAAGCTTTATAGTTTGATGTAGTCCTACTTCATCCATTTTTGTTTCTGCTGCTTGTGCTTGTAGTGTCATATCTAAGAATTCAGTGCCTAGATCAATGTCATGAAGATTTTTACCCATGCTTTCTTCTAGGTAGGCCACTCTACCAAGACTGGGAGTCATAGTAGGTCTACTTTATACATAGAAACAAGCACAAAGAGGCAGCCAAAATGGGGAAACTAAGAAATATACCCCAAATGAAAGAAGAGGCAAAATCTCTAGAAAAAGATCTAAATGAAATAGAGGTAATTAACCAGACAGAGTTTTTAAAAATGTTATGATGATGCTCAAAGAACTTAGTGAGAACTTCAAAAAAGAGATAGCAAACATAAAAATGACACAGAAACCATAAAAAAGAACCAGTCTGAAATGAAATTTACATTAGAAGGAATAAGAAGTTTGTTGGATGAAGTAGTGGATCAAATCAATACTTAGGAAGACAAGGTAACAGAAAACCCCAATCAGCAAAGAAAAAAGAAATGCAAGTGGATTAAATACTCCAATCAAAAGACATAGAGGGTAGCTGAATGGTAAGAAAACAAGAGCCGTGTATACCATGACCAAAAGAGACCCGCCTTAGAATGAAAGACACACACAGACTAAAAGTAAAGGAATGGAAAATGACATTTTATTTGAATAAAAACAAAAAAGAAGCTGGGCAGCAATTCTTATATACGACAAAATAGACTTTAAAACAAAGCCTATAATAAGAAATAAAGCAGGCAATATAATGATAAAAGGATTAATTCAACCGGAGGATATAACCTTTCTAAACATTTATGCACCCAAGATAGGAGCACCTAAATATATAGAGCTGATCTTGATGGACATAAATAGGAGATTAATGGTAATACAATCAACCCATTGATACCAATGACTAGGTCTCCCAGGCAGAAAATCAATAAGGAAACAGTGACCTTAAACTTTACACTAGAATAGATGGATTTTATTGATATCTTTAGAGCATCTCACCTCAAAGCAGTAGAATGTACATTTTTTGTAAAAGTACATGGAACATTTTCTAGGTTAGACCACATGTTTGGACACATGATAAATCTCAATAAATTTATGAAGATTGAAAGCATCTCAAGCATCTTCTCTGACCACAATAATGTGAAACTAAAAATCAGTTACAAGAAAAAAAATGAAAAGCACACAAATACATGAAGGCTAATAAACAAAAAATGAGTTAACATTGAGATCAAGGAAGAATTTAAAAGATGTCTTGAAGCAAATGAAAATGAGAACAAAACAAGTCAAAATGTATGGGACAAAGCAAAGGCAGTTCTGAGAGGTGAATTTAAAGCATTACAGGCTGACCTCAAGAAAAATGAAAAATCTTAAACTATCTAACCTTACACTTAAGGGAACTAGAAAAATAAAAACAAAGCCCAAACAGTGTTGGAAAAATGAAATAATAAAGAGCAGAGTGGAAAAACAGACTCTGAGAAAGAAATACAAACGATCGATGAAACAAAGTGCTGCTTCTTTGAAAAGGTAAAAAGATTGATAACCCTTTAACCAGACTCATCAAGAAGAGAGGACCCAAATAAATAATATTAGAAATGAAAGAGGAAACATAACAATTGACACTACAAAAATACAATGGGTTATAGGAAAATATTATGAATAACTATATGTCAACAATTTAACAATCTGGAGGAAATCAGTAAATTTCTAGAAACATAGAATCTTTCAAAACTGAATCAAGAAGAAACAAAAAATCTGAATACACCAGTGTCAACTAATGAAATCAAAGCAGTAATGACAAAACTTCTCAAAAGAGAGAAAAAATCAAAAGTGCTGATCCCCATGGCCTCACAGGTAAATTTTACCAAACATTCAAAGAACTAACACCTATTCTTTTGTAACTATTCCAAAAAATTCAAGAGGAGGGAAGACTCCCAAGCTCATATTACAAGGCTAGTTTTATCCTAATTCCAAAACCAAATAAAGACACTATAGAGAAAGAAAATTATAGGCCAATATCCCTGACAAACACAGGTATAGGAATCCCCTCAAAAAACATTAGAAAACTAAATCCAGTAATACATTAAAAGTTCACACATTATGAGAAATGGAATTTATTTATGGGACATAAGGTTGATAAAATATTTGCAAATAATTAAAATAATACACCACTTAAACAAAAGAAAGGATAAAAATCGTAAGATCATATCAATCAATACATGCAGAAAAGTATTTGACATAATTCTGTACCCATTTATGATAAAAACTCTTTGGAAAGTGGGAATAGAGGCAACATATCTTGACATAGTAACAACCGTAAGTGATAAACCCACAGCCCACATCATACTCAAGTGGCAAAAACTAAAGACATTTCCCTTAAATCAGGAACAAGACAGGATGTCTATTTTTACCACTCTTATTCAGCACAGTTAGCCATAGCATCAGACAAGAAGAAAGAAAAGACATCTAAATTGGAAAAGAAAAAAGAAAAGTATAATTATTTGCAGATGACAAGATAATGTATATAGAGTACCCTAAAGATTGCACAAAAAAAATCTAGAACTGACAAATAAATGTAATAAAGTACCAAGATACAACATAAATATTCAGAAATTGGCTGCATTTTTACACACCAATAATGATCTATCAGAAGTGAGACAACAATGAATTATGCCATTGCAGTTTTCAAAAAAACTGGAACATAGAAAACATAGCAAAACAACTTACCATCACTTTTCACAACAGAAAGTTTGTTCTTCTTCCTCACCTCTACACAGTTGACATAAGTTCATCATAAAGGCTGACATTGTGAAACCACTTTATAACACTGCGATCAGTTGTTCATACATTCATTTATTAGGATGACTTTTTTTAATGTACCCTGGAGACCAAATTTGACTAGCAGCTACAGATGCCCTATACACAGGCAAAACAATTTTACACCTATAATGAGCACATTTTACAAGGAAAATACTGCACATGTTAGTGTCCCTAAAGAATGTTTACGATCTACTCGTTGGTTGCTTCAGCAAAGGTCAGAGCTGTATTTTCAGCCAATTTTCTGTTTGCTTGTTATGAACCTGGGTACTTGTTATAGGTTAACACAAAACAGAGTTCAGAAAAAGGTATTTATATTTTTATTATAAATGAGTGTATCATGTAAAAACCATATAGTCCATGTCTTATCTTGTTCTCAGGAAATTTGGTGGCCAAATAAGATAAAACTCAAGAGGTTTTGTTTCCTGCTAAAAAATAGTTGACTTTGCATTATGGTGGTACACAGAGTGTAGTTATATAGTATAATGGAATTAAATGAAGACCTCATTATGATTCAGCTTTTTCTGAGAAAGTCAAAATGATATAATTTTGTTCACATTGTGTAAAACATAGCACATCTAGCAAGAGCTAAAGGCTAAAACTTTAAAATTTAGTTTTAGTTAAAAATAAATGACTTTAAGCATAAGGGATACTTTCCATGGAGGATTTCTATGAACCAAATAGTGGGGTTTTCTTTCTTTCTCTCTTTGTCTCCCTCCCTCTCCCTGCCCTCTCTCTCTCCCTTCTCCCTTTCTCCCTTTCCTTCTTTTTCTCTTTCTTTCTTCCCTCCTATCTTTCTAATTATTTAATAAATCAACTACTTTAGTTGGGCAATTTTGGCCAAGATAGAGGCATAGGTAATACACTTTGCCTCCTCAAACAAACAAAAGAAGGAAAACAACAAATTTAAATTAAAAAAATAATCAGAACTTCCAGAAAATTGACCTGTATGGAAATCCAACAACCAAGGAGTTAAAGAGGAAACATCCATCCAGAATGGTAGGAGGGGCAGAGATGGGCAGCCGGGCAGAGAGGATGCACAGCAAGGTGGCAGCTGGAGGACTGGCTGGTCCCACAGTGGTGTGCAGATAAACTGGAAGAACAACTGTGGAGTGAGACAGACCACACAATCCAGGGTTCCAGCATTGAAAAAGAAAGCCTCAAAATCTCTGGCTATAGAAATCTGTGGGGGTTGTGTCTGTAGGAGAGACTCCCAGCCTCACAGGAGAGTTTGTTGGACAAACCCACAGGGTCTTAGAATGTACACAAACACAACCACCTGGGAATGCAGCACCAGAGGGCCCAATTTGCTTGTGGGCAGTGACAGAAAGACTAAAAGCTGGCTGAGACCCCAGCAAATGGCATTGTTCCCTCTCGGACCCACCCCGCACATACAGCACCACAGTGCAGTGACCTGGGTTGCCCCACCCTGGCAAATAACTAAGGTTCCACACCTAACAATGTAATAAGCTGCACAGAGACAAATAAATATGTCCCAAATGAAAGAAGAAATCAAAACTCCAAAAATAGAACTAAGCAATGAAGAGATCACCAACCTTTAAGATGCAGAGTTTGAAACACTGGTAATCAGAATGCTCACAGAAATGGTTGAGTATGACACAAAATAAAGGAAAAAGTGAAGGCTATTCAATGTAAAATAAAGAAAAATATACAGGGAACCAACAGTGAAGGGAAGGAAACCAGGACTCAAATCAACAATTTGGATAAGAAAGAAATAAACATTCAACAACAGAGTGAAGAAACAAGAATGCAAAAAAATGAGGAGAGGTTTGAGAACCTCCAGGACAACTTTAAACATTCCAACATGCAAATCATAGGGGTGCCAAAAGGAGAAGAGGAAGAGCAAGAATTTTAAAATTTATTTGAAAACATAATGAAGGAGGACCTCCATAATCTGGCAAATGAAATAGACTTCCAGGAAGTCTAGGAAGCTCAGAGAATCCTAAAGAAGTTGGACGCAAGGAAGCACAAACTAAAGCACATCATAACTACATTACCCAAGATTAAAGATAAGGAGAGAATCTTAAAAGCACCAAGAGAAAAAGAGAGTTACCTACAAAAGAGTTCCATTAATACTATCAGCTGATTTCTCAAAAGAAACCTTGCAGGCAAGAAGTGGCTGGAAAGAAGTATTCAAAGTCATGAAAGGCAAGTATCTACATCCAAGATTACTCTATCCAGTAAAGCTATCATTTAGAATGGAAGGGCAAATAAAGTGCTTCCCAGATAAGGTCAAGTTAAAAGGGGTTCATCATCACCAAGCCCTTATTATATGACCTGTTAAAGGAACTTATCTAAGAAAAAGAAGATAAAAAATATGAACAGTAAAATGGCAACAAACTCACAACTATCAACAACTGAACCAAAAAAAAAAAAAAATCTAAGAAAACTAGAATGGTAACAGGTTCACAGAAATAAGATCACATGGAGTGTTATCGGTGGGGAAGGGGTGGGAGGAGAATGGGACAAAAGATACAGGGAATAAGGAGCATGATTTGTAGGTACAAAATAGGCCGGAGGTTAAGAATAGTATAGGAAATGGGGGTTGCTGGTGGGAGGGGGTCACAGGGCAGAGGGGAATAAAGGAGAGGAAAAAAATGAGGCAACTGTAATAGTATAATTAATAAAATATACTTTAAAAATTACTTTAGTTGGTAATGTTGAAGAACAATTCTATTTTGTGACTTCAAATCTTTGGTCATTTATTAACTGTCTTAATCAGATAGAATGCAAAAGTTTGGAGACCACATAGAGTTCTTTAATTGTAGGAATGTAATGGAGAAAGTCACTACAGAGGCTATCCAGTTAGGGTAATGCACTTTTGAAATTTTAAAGTTAAATGTGCTGTTTTCACTTATCATAAATTCTACAATGCTTTATTTAATCACCCAAGAATGAAACCATCTACTCTAAAGTTAATGATAGCTACAAAAAATATGTAAAATGCTTGTTTTATCAAGTGTATTTGTTCAGTTAAACCACTATAAAATCTATCTCTACTGGGTAATGAAATTGCTCCCTTAAGTTCTAAGTGAAATCACCAGTTTTGTGTTGATTAATACACTACTGTGCAAATAAGCTTAACAACTTCGTGGTAACTCTAGTCTCAGAGTCTGATTTAAATCTGCAGTTTGAATAAAGATTGCTTTAGTAATTTAGATTGTTCATCTCATTATAAAAAATAATTAAAAACTAAAAGGAAAAGAAAAAGGCCTTGATTAAACCTAATCAGGTGGTGAAGGCAAGATAACTGATTTGTAAATATATTTACATACGTAATGGAAAACATTGGTTACTGGGTCTTCAAAATCAATGCTAGTCCAGGTGGCCCCTTCTGCTCACTTTTCATAAACATTCTGCTGAATCCCACAACTAGAAATAATCACTGCCTCATAAAAACAAATACTTCATGGTTATATATTAGCATTCTTTTAAAAATCTATTAAGATCAATCTTGAAATGCTACAATATTTTAAAAACTCATGTTCTAAACAGCATTTCTTAATAATTTTGATGTCTTATATTTCTCAAAGGATATGAAAAAATCCAAATGCATGTTTCACAACTAGTGTGTGTGTGTATATATTGTTTCATCTCCCAGTTGCATGTTCTTTTAAACTTCTACCATGTCTGTTTCTCTAATTTTCTCTATTCTCTTATCTTTTCTCTTTTAATTATGCATATTATTTAGCCTTTCTTTTCTCTAGAAATTGGAGTTTTGACAGACAAAAACAACACAGTCCTTGGCAAGAAAGCAAAAGGGGAAGTCAATGAATACTTTGTGCTAATGTTTGTATCTTATTACCTTTGTAGTCAATATAAATGCATATTGAGAAGCTGCTGTATGTCAGGTCCTATACCAGAGCAGATATTGGAGATATAATAGTGAACAATGGAAATATAATGAATATCAGGTTTGCTTTCCAAGAGCTCATAATGTCATGGAGAATCTAGAGAAATAACCATAGAGTTTCAAAATATTATGATAACTATTTTTGGAAATATTTATGAGGGAGGTACAAGGAGCAGTGGAAAGGAAACTGAAGAGTGTTCTAGGATCAAGTCCCCATGAACATGTAATGTTTAAGGAACTACAAGTTGTGCATTTAGCTGGAATGTAACATTTAATAAGTGTGATTTCAGAATGGAGAGGTAATTCAGAAATATGTAACAAACTGTCTCAGAAGACATTAAAGAACCTCTTCATTAAATTTTATTTTCATTTAATATATTTCCTTCCCATTATTCACACTTTAGCAGAGACTCTATCTTATTCACACTTATATATTGCAAAGTTCCAAACTTAGCACCTGACACAGAACAGGTTTTCATCAAATCTTTTCTATGGTTTTCATTATATAAATTACTTCTCTTTATGATAATTTTTACCCTCCATTAGCTTTCCTGCCTACTAACTTAGAACTTTGCTTTGTGACACAGTTGTTTTAGGGTTTCTGATTCATCAAATAACACACAAATAATAATACTGGAGATTTACTTGAGTAACAGCTTATACCATCCACATGAAGAACTTCAAACTGAAAGAGATGAAATAACTCGTCCAAGGGTATCAATTACAAGTGTAAATTGCCATATGACATGTCTTTTGGTTCATGCTTCCCTCACTATCTGCCTCCTATCTCAGAGAATGAGACAGAAAACTGGAAGACTGATACTTGAGACGATGAGAAAATGGTTTTTCTTACCACCATTTCTGCAAATCCCTAAGGAATGTTGCACCTTAGATGGTAGTAGTTTTATAGGTAAGAGTTACTAAGAGTATTGTTTAACAGTAGATACTGTAAGTATTTTCATGTATTAAACTGAGTCAAAATCAGAAAGGTAATTCCTGAGAGCCAAAAAATATATGGCCTTAAAAGAGGAGAGATGATCAGGTGTTCTTTAAAACTTAGAAGTTAACTTAGGACTATTCCTGTATATCTGAATTCTAGATTCTAGCCACTTAGAATAACTGATTTCTAGGCCAAGAACAAGCTCTACTCCATTTCTTTAGGCTAAAAATATAATTGAATATATTCACATTTGTTCAAAAATAACAATAAGTTTTAAATAATAATGAAAATTTGAGGCGAAAAGAAAAGGCAAGATCGTGTAGAAAGCACAGAGCATTATTTGTGGCAGAGTAATTATTGGTTACACGTAATGAGCACAGTTGTCAGTTGTGTTCATTGTACCCCAGTACCCATTCTCGCAGCTCTCCTCCCTGCCAGGATTTTCCAGGGCACATGAACACCTAGTGAAGAGACATCATTGCTTAGCCTCTCTTGCAGACACATGTAGCCATCTGACTGAATTGTGATCCTTGGTATTTAAACTGAGGTGATATATGCAACTTGGGGAATATATGCATATAAAAATTTTTTATTTATTTTTCTTTTTTTCCCAACTGGTCTTTTTTGGGGTGACAGTGGTTAATAAAATTATATAGATTTCAAGTGTACAATTCTACATAAAAACATTTTTTAAAATATATTTTTAGAGAGTGGGGAAGAGAGTGAGAAATAAAGGGAGAGAAACATAATATGATAGAGAAAACATTAATCTGTTGTCCCAGCCAGGGACAGGCCTGCAACCCAGGCGTGGGCCATGACTAGGAATTGAACCGATGACCTTTCACTTTATGGATGATGTCCAGCCAACTGACCCACACAGGTCATGGCCAAAAACATTTTTTGAAAAGCACATTAAAAACAACATGGACAGCCCTGGCTGGTGTGGCTCAGTGGATTGAGCACCAGCCTGGGAACCAAAGGGTCTCTGGTTGGATTCCCAGTCAGGGCACATGCCCAGGTTGCCAGCCAGGTCCCCAGTTGGGGGCACATGAGAAGCAACCACATCTCCCTCTCTTTCTCCCTCTCCTCCCCTCTGACTAAAAATAAATAAAATAAGATCTTTAAAAAAAAAACAACATGGACAAAAACCTCAGAAAATAATTTCACATAAATAAATATACAAACAAAGCACAGCTCACATTATTAGAAGTTTACAATATAACATTTGAAGTGAAAAGCATGAAGTTGAAAGAAAACCATTTTGTATTTGTAAAGTTTATAATCCAATGCAGAGAGATAGGAGATAAAAATGTATCTGTGGACTAATAAAGCACTTGAATATACAGAGGAAATCTCTTAATAATTTATAGAGAAGTTGGTAGAAGCAGAGTAAAGATGGGAGAAAATAATATACCTCTCAGTTCATAATAGCTCACATGACCACAAACATAAATTCAGATAGAAAGTACTCAAATGTTATGATTAATAAACATGTTGCAATATATGTTATAGTTCTCATACTTTTTAGCATCACTGCTGAAATAATTAAAATATTGTAAATATAATGGTCCCATAAATTTCATGAAGCAGAAATTAAATAAGCCATATCTCTGACTCTCCTCCCAAAACACCAAAAATATACTTTTAAAAGCTATTGCAAACAGGTACAAGAAAAACATATTTTGAAAAGATAGTTAAACACCAGGAAGACAATCCAATTAAAAAGTGGGCAAAGGGCCTAAGGAGATACTTTTCCAGAGAGGACGTACAGATGGCCAATAGGCATATGAAAAAAAATGTCCAACTTCACTAATCACAACAATGAGCTATTATCCCACACTTACTAAACTGGCTAGCATCAATAAATCAACAAACAAGTGCTGGGGAGGATGCAGAGTAAAGGAAACCCTAGTGTACTGTTGATGAGAATGCAGACTGGAACAGCCACTGTGGGTACAATCTGGAGTTTCCTTAAAAAATTAATAATGGAACTGCCTTTTGACCCAGTGATTCCATTTCTGGGAATATGTTCTAAAAATCACAAAACACCAATTTGAAAGAATATATTCACCCCTATGTTCATAGCAGCATTATTTATAATAGCCAAGATCTAGTAACAGCCCAAGTGTCCATCAGTGGATAAAAAAGCTGTGGTACATTTACACAATGTAATACTATGTGGCAGTGAAAAAGAATGAACTTTTAGACCTTTTGCAACAGTATGGATGGACCTGAATATTATTACGTTGAGGGAAATAAGCCAGTCAGTGAAAGACAAATACCATATGATCTCATTTATATGTGGAATCTAATGAACAAAATAAACTAACAAACAAAATAGAACAAAAGCATAAATACATGGAACAGATTGACAGATGTCAGAAGGGTATAGGAAGGGGGACCAGATGAAAGAATGTGAAGGGATTAGCCAAAGAACATATATGCATAATTCATAGACACAGACAACAGTGTGGTGATGGCCTGAGGGAAGAGGAGTAAGGGCTGCATGGCAGTGGGCAAAGGAGGAAAAAAATGGAGACAACTGTACTAGTGTAAATAATAAAAATAAAGTTAAAAATAGTTCAAAGTAATTCTTTACATAAACAGAACATTGAAAGTAACTTCTGATTATAGATATAAAAAAAGAAAAATAATATACCAAAATCTGAAATATTAGGAAAATTCACACCTAAAAGTTCTGTGAGTTTTGACACAGAAAGACAAACAATAAGATGAAATAACTCAAAAACTGGAAGAATAATTAAAAGGAAGTTCATGCAAATCTATATGACAAAATTAATGAAGGCAGAAGAATTATTCCTTCAGGATTTTGATCTGATTCTACTCTCTTAAATTCTCCATTGCCATTATAACAATAAAATAATAATGATTAAAATTGAATTTTAAGCCCTGGCTGGCGTAGCTCAGTGGATTGAGCGCGGGCTGCGAACCAGGCATCGCAGGTTCGATTCCCAGTCAGGGCACATGCCTAGGTTGCAGGCCATGTCTCCCAGCAACCGCACATTGATGTTTCTCTCTCTCTCTCTCTCTCCCTTCCCTCTCTAAAAAATAAATAAATAAATAAAATCTTTAAAAAAAAATTGAATTTTAAAATAAAATATTCAAGTGTTACTTATACTTAGAAAATTTTAAGAATTATTGTACAGTATAATAGATATAGAACCAGAATGACTGAAGAACTGACCAGCTTATGATCAGTGGAAAAGAGAAGAAAAGTTGGTCCGGGAGGTGAGTGATTATGCATGCAGTAGAATCTTACTGAATGTCTGGACAATAACAAAACAAATGACACTGTGAAGAGTAATGACCACAAGGATTTGACACAATAAAATGTTTCCCAAAGTTACCTAATTACCTGGAGATTTGGGTAGGGCCCAAGAATATTTACTTGTAACAAGCCCTATAAAGAGGCTCATCATAAGGAATTTTATTGGAAACTTTTGCATCAGAAACCATTGTATCTATGCAATTTCTTGCCTAAGAAATCATTTTCACTTTGCAAGTGATATAGTTAAATCTAGCATTTTCTGCTATTTCTTTACACGTTCATTTTCAGAGAGTTACTAAATGGAAACTATAACTACCTTACCTAGATCCAAGAGTTTATAGAATTAAATGGCATCATATTTTAAAACAATAGCAAAATGCCTGAATTGTTTTATGTGTGAATTAATTGATAGCTCTTCTTAGTCCTATTTACTTAAGCAACCATCATAAATTATTATTGTTAATTCTCACAGCAATCTTCTGAGACAGAAACTATGTTTAATTCCCAGTGTAATGGTAAATGGCACAGCAAGAATTCAAACTCAGGTCTATGTGATTGGAGCCCACGTTGCCTAAATATGGAAATATATTAGATTTTACCATAAATGACCATATTTTAAAATACCACATCATAAAAAGTAATAATCAAGAAAGCTATATATGTACATTTCTATACATATATGTATAGAATATAGGCATATATTTGAGTCAATACCATTTATATATATGAAGCACTTAAAATGAATATGAAAAAACTGAAAATATCATTTCTATGTGGATGAAGACAGTCTCAAAAATAAAATAAAAACAAAAAAATTGCTCTAGCAATCAGATAAATATTACTTGTCATTAGCAAAGATATGAAAATGCTCATTATCAAATATAAGAATTAGGCATAATTACAGACTGTTAGTGACCTTTAAATGAGTACAACTTTTCTGTAAGTTGATTTGGCAAAATATATCAAAAGCCATAAAAATGTGAAAACCACTGATTCAGTTTTTCACGACTAGGAAATATAGAGTATCTATAAGAATCTGAATTTAACAATTCTTTATATGAAAGTGAAAACTGAAAAATAACCTAAACTTTCAACAATTGACTGGATGACATATTTTATATTATGCATATCTTGTGAAATAGGCAGCTTTTACAAGCCATGGTTTTGGGCATTTAAAAAAAATATTGAAAATTCTTACACTGAGATTATACTTCTAGGAGAATGAAAGACCAGATACACTGGGGCTTTGAGACCAGAGAAGTCTTTTCACTTGAGTCCTACAAAAATGTTTTCATGTTGTTGCTGGGGTCTCAGGTGACAAAAAAAAATAAAAAAGTCATGAACTGAAAAGAGAATGATGATTTTCAAAAGATGAAAGGAGATAGGATCTGTATTGTATGGGTGGAAGGGTTGGCCTTGGCCACAAAGCAAAGTTTATCCGCAGTAATGAGAAGGAAGGCAAAGAATATGGACATCAATGATCATGGCTGTTGATGTAGAGCCAGGTCCTTTGTGGGATATCTTGTTTGCTTCTGTTCTTCCAATGAAATTGGAAATAATGTCATCAAGAAAGAGTATCAGAGAAGTGGTAAGGAATGTATGAGGAGAGAGGAAAAGATGTGAACTTACTGAGAAAGGATGAGGAAGAATAGGAAAGAACTAGAGAAATATACCATAATAGGCTGCATTTCAAACACTATCAAGTTATTATCATGACTTCAAAGTTAGACCATTGTGCAAGGTTATTTGTTTTGACCCAACCACAGGAATAATTTTTTAATGGCAGAAAATTCAATTTAACCAAATTTAATGTTTTCTTACACAATTACAAAATGGAGGAAGGGAATAGAGATTATATGCCACAAAGTGATTAGAATAATTAGTCAAGGGTTGTAAGCAGATAAGGAAGGAATCCAGAAATCCACAAATGTGAGATAAATGAGTCTCAGCACATCACTTTTATACCTATAAGACTGTGCTCAATTTATATATAATACACATAATTTAGGTGAGAATATAGCAGTGTCCTAGAATAGAAACCAAAAGTAATGATTTGATTCCTTTCTTAAATAAGGTGAGGGTTCATAAGGGTTCATTTTTAATACTTCTAAACATCAAAATTCTATATGTATACTGTTCCTTTATCAAGATTTACATAATTTAAAATCTTAAAAACAATCTTGTGTTCTAACATAAGATTATTATGAAACTCATTATTACACAAAATAACACTTTCTCTCCAATACCTTCTTGAACCAGGTAAAACATCATGCCGTTTACTTGTACACAGAACATCTACTTCTGCACAGAGCATTTCAGCATCCCGTATTATTACATTTGCTAATTTGTTAACAAGCATATTGCTGCCTTCCCTTACTGTGGTGGGAGTTCCTTGGGTCAAGGGAAGCTGTCTCATTTGCTGGCACATTTCCATTGCTAGTTCCCAACTTGTAAGTGATCACATTTTTTGACAGATTTATATTGTTAAAATGTATTTGCTGAGAAGTAGATAGATTTTAAAAGAGAGACAGATAATAACAGATTTGTAATTGGGTATGGACTTCTACGTGATTTTCATAATCTTTGCATTCTTCTATTAAGCTTCATTCTTGGAATGAGGTGGGATTTTTTTTTCAAGGTAGTTATTTTTAACTATGGCTACACAAAAGGACTGAAAGGTGTATGAGAAAAACATATTAAAAATAAAATAAAATTTTGGCATATATAGACATGTTGAATGGTTTGGGGCACTCAGGTATGTTTGTAGTTTCTTAACCTAAGGTTTGATTCTTTTGTATGGTTAGAATTTTGTAGCCTGAGGTTCGAGTGTTCAAAAGGTTAGCCCTACCAAGTATTGATTGACTGTGTTGCATGCTTCATTCTTAAAACGTGGTTCCAAAACAGGTTGATAGTAAACAGTTGAACCAGGAGGCAAAAATACCTGACTTATGTTCAAAAGGCAGTGCTGCAGTTACTTCGATGATAATTTTGAATCAAAGCTGTTCTACTGTAGATATGTATACGAGGCTGAAAGTGACTCAGTCAGAGGGAATTATCTCTTTTCACTTTAGTGAATTAGAAGGAATCAAGGTGTGTGTCTCCAGGGTTTATGGCCCAAAGGAACTGGAGTAGTAAGGTCAATAGCACGTTTTTTTGTGTCAGAGGTCAGATTCTAGGGAAGCCATGGTATTTCCAGCTCAGATAGGGTGGGGCCAGGGCATTGCTATATTTGGTGAAATGGACCTTTATTAGACTGTAGGGCAGGGATGGCACGAGCTTGGTTAGCAGTGCCAGTGGGAATGGAAAAAGATCTCTAGCTAACCTTACAACAAAATGAGATGATTCTTCAGTACAGGCAAGAGAATGGGAAGGTGGTGTCAACACAGACCAGGACAATGAGCATTGCTATTGGAAGGTCAGGAGCGAACTCTCAGGGAGTCTCCAGCAAAAATGGAGCCGCAGTTGATAACTAACCAGTAAAGTCTCTTTACTTCCCAGGATCTCTGTTTTCTCATCTGTGAAATCAAAATAATAACAAGTACTTTGTTAGTTCATTGTAATTAAAAATTATATGTAAAGCAACTACAAAACTGTAGAACAATAGGAGACACTAAGTGAAATAGTAGTTGCTATGATTAGTAACATCTTCACTATTAAAGATATAAATGTAATATACATATAGAAGTAGATATAGTGAATGGATACAGTGAATGCATACAAAAATGTTGATGTTGCTGTAGATTGATGTGCATCCATAATGCTGCATAACAATGACAAAAAACAGTGTCTTAAAATAATATTACACTCTTGAGTTAGAGGGTCCGCTGGTGAGTCTTCAGTTCTTACTTGGGCTTATTTATGCCTCAGTGCTTACTTGGTGAGTCATGGTGGTTGTGTTTACTGAGCTCTCTCACATGTCTGTGGCTTGGGCTGGTATAACTGGGCTGAGGAAGCTTGGATTCACATGCAGTCTCACCCTCCAGTGGACAAGGCTGTGTTTATTATGGCAGAGGCAGAGTTTTAAGAAAGAGGAAAGAAGTCCACAGGACCATTTGAGGTGGAGACTCAGAACTGGAACACTGTCTCCTCCAGTGTATTCTATTGGCCAAAGCAAGTCATAAAACCATCTCAAAGAAAGAATGAACAAAGAATAAAGGTACCTAAAATGTTACTGGACAAAAGGCATGGAAATTGGAAGACAAACAATTACAACCATCAATGCAATCAATCTACTCCATTAAATTACCATTTTTGAGTAGACATTTTTTATGAGGTCATCACTTTAAAATTGTTTTTATATTTTGTTTCTATCTGAAAAATTTAATGCAATGAACTTGTCCTTCTTTTAGGGTCCAGAAATGAATAAAATATTGGGTTGGTCAAAAAGTCCATTTAGTTTTTTCTGTAAAAATATAAGACACATGTTTCATTTTCACCAATAACTCTATTGATTTGGGTATTTGAGTATATCAACTATCTCCCATATGGTATAATGTTGATTGTTCTCAATTAATGTCTTGATTTGATTGCTATCAATTTCAATTGGTCTAACCGACCATGGAGTATCATCTAGCAAGAAATCTCCAGCATAAAACTTTGCAAACCACTTTTGACATCTTTGATCAGTCAATACCTTCTCCATACACTGTACAAATCTTTTTTTTTGCATTTCAGTTGCATTTTTATCTCTCTTGAAATAATAAAGCATAATCTGCCCAAAATATTGCTTATTTTCTTCCATCTTGAATATTAAATTGGCTACACAAAAAATTCACCAATTTTGATAATTTTTTAAATACACACTGATATGACAGCTGTCACAATACAGTCTCACAAATTGTTTTGTATGAAGTTAAAGACAACTAAGAGCTACAGGCTCTTAGCTGGAAAAAAAATTTTTTTTTTTTGCCAACCCAATATTTAAAATAAGAATAAATGCATAAGCATTTCATTATAAATCAGGTTTTTGTCAGAAGTTAAAATATAGTTTTTAAGTAATCAAGGACACCAATAGTTAAAAATATAAAAAATAACCCTGGCTGGTGTGGCTCAGTGGATTGAGCACCAGCCTGCAAACCAAAGGGTCACCATTCCCAGTCAGGGCACATGCCTGGGTTTTGGGCCAGTTCCCCAGTAGGGGATGCACATTGATGTTTCTCTCCCTCTCTTTCTCCCTCCCTTCCCCTCTCTCTAAAAATAAATAAATAAAAATCTTTTAAAAAATAAATAAAACATGGGAAAACAATAGAAAGAGTTGAATAGGAAGAGATGTCATTTTATTAACAAACCATGTTTTTTTTCCTGGCAGTAATAATATATTTCAACACCGAAAATTCACTACCATCTACTGTCATGTTAAATGAATGAATCCTAGCTAAGTACCATCACACACATCAGATATGTTTGTGCTATATTTATGGGTAGTGCAGTTTTAAGGTATTAACTGAGATGTGAAATAGCAGCTTCCTGAAATAGAAATCAAAGCAATTAAAAAAATTTAACATTGCTGTTCTGTATAATGCTAAATCAGTTATCCCTATAGTAAAGACATAGGCATTCCTATAACTACTTAATTTACAAATATAATCTATATATATGGAAGTTAAAAGAAATGCAATCTGGCCCTGGATTTGTCTTTTAGAAAATGACATTACAAAAAAAGTTTCTATAGTTGTAGTTTAGTTGTCATATCTTTAAAATTAGGAGATTGCATTAAGGTTCTTGTGTGTGTGTTGGCTGTTGTCATTTTTTTTTAGTTTTTCACATTTTTTATTATTGTTCAAGTATAGTTGTATCTATTTTTCCACCACCACTTTCCCCTGCCCCACCGACCCCACCTCTGTGATTCTAAGTCATTCACATCCTCAGTATTCTCTTTTCTACTAATTTCCCTTTGACTATTCAAATAAAACCTGTCCTTGTAGAGGAGGAGCATTTACAAGAACTCACTAGCTAAGAAAACTACATGAATTTGGATACGTTTATTAATCTCTGTCCCTCAGTTTTCTTACCTAAAGATTAAAATATTAACAACTTTATAGCATCAGTGGAAGACTGGAAGAGTTTAATATTAAGCTCACGGTAATGTTGGGCAATAGTAAATAGTTTATATTACTTTTTACAGTATTAACAGTTTTCCATTCTTCGCAGGCTTGGGTGACGCAGTGTCCCTTGTTTGTTCCCTGAAACCTTTTCATTTAAACCATGTGAATTTTGTTTTCTGTTGGATCCTATTAGGTACTTACACAGAATTTGTTGCTCAGAAGTTTTGATTAAGCAATTTGCTTAGAGACTATACTAAGATAATGTATTATAACCCTTTTAGTTTACTTTAATATCAAATTGACTTTTACCAGCTGGATAAATATAACATCTTGTCCTTTAAAGCCACAAGCATTTCTCGAAGAATAATCAAATAGTACTTCCTTTCTTTTCTCATTGCAATTTATTTATTTCTATTTTCTTTTTTAGCACTACCCTATGATTATTTGAATAGTTATCTATCTTTTTCCAGATAAAGTTGATAACTGAACATTATGAACTGCATTTTATCCAACGCTTTATTTCTAAAAAATTACCTTACCCATAATAGTTATTTTAATGAATGAACAAATGAATGAATAAGTTAGTCAATAAATAATTGCAGGTACAATTCTGTTGGTTAAAACTGATCCATTAACACTAGCACCCTTTTCAATCAGCTACACATTATCCTAAATATACTATTTGATAGACTGGGATTTACCAAATTCATTTAACTCTGAGTACAGTGGTATGTTGATGGAATATCAAAGGCATATATTTACATTGAAATGGATAAAATGATGATGATGATGATGATGATGATAATTCCACAAATGAATTCCTTCTGTAAGGAATGGATTTACTGTGAATGACTTTGGGGGTATACAAATTTAATTTAATATAAATATCAAGTAATATGAAATATATAGAACATCACAATTACATGCATAATATGTACCTGTGTGTCTCAGTTGGGAAATACCGGTAATGCCTGCTCATCAAAACACAAATACAACTTTATGCATTCACACATCAGATAATCTTTCCTACAACTCCCTGGAGTTCTTAGATATGTCACACTATTTCTTAAAGCTAACATTACATAGTAATGAGAAAAATACTGAAATACATTCATCATTTTCCAATATTGATTAAATACTAACATATATATTCCAGAAAAAAATTATATGTGTGTGAATATGTGTGTATTTGCCAATGACATTTAAAAAATAATATATTTTGGAAAACTCTGTCTAAAATAACCACCTTAAATAAATGAGCAACACCATGTTTTAATCAGGACACTACACTAAATTCTATAAAAGTCCACTATCAGAATTTTTTACAAGAAAAAAATAATTTTAGTTTCATAAGAATAGTTTATATAGAATCTATTCAAATGTTCAGTATTTACCATATTCTGCTCCCTGGAAGGATGCAGTGTAGAAATTTTTGTTATCACCCTTCTACTTCACATAACAGTAATCAGTTACTAGGTCCTATTAATTCTATTTCTGAAATTACATCTGCATGTCTTCCCCATACCATTTCCCAATTTCTGTAGCCATTTCAATTTCTTTACATTTCCCTTAGAGTAGACCTTCGTTTCCTTCGAAGGTGGTTACTGCTGTATCTCCTGATAGCCTTCCTCTAGCTCTACCGTCTTCATTTGGCATCCACACTCCAGTCTGAGTTACCTCCCTAAAATGCAGATTTGGTTGTTCAAAAATTTATCCTAAAGGTTTTTTCACCCTTGCTCAGGGAGAATTCAGTTAAACTTCGTGAACAGTTAATTGAAGACTGTTAATACCTGACTACTGTTGACATCAATTATTAGATTGAATCATCAATCTAATAATTGATGATTCCTTCTCTCCTATCTCTGCCATACACTCACAACCTGCTGTAGGATCCTTTCTCTTGCCACATGACCCAAATCCAAGTCTGTGCCTCTAACCATGATGTTTCTTCTGCCTAGTGCCCCATAAAGACCAGTTAATATCAAGTCCTTTATGGAATACTTACTGAGATTCCCCAGCAGAGTGCAAAATTTCTAAATTCACATAGATACATTTCAACTACATATACTTTCTGTAGTATTATGGTAATTATTAATAAGTTCCTCTTTTCCTGGTTAAGGGGCTCCTAAAATAAGAACTGTTTTACTTACATTTCTATCTCCACAATGTAACATGCAGCTCATCACTTAGCATAAGTACAGAACATTGCATGACTTGCTGGTGACTGTTCATTCAAAGCCAGAAAATCATAAAAATTTTATTGAATTGTGTAATCTTAAACCTCCTTTCAGAATATACTACCATTAATCAATATTTTCCCCCTTGGAATAGTTTCTCCCCCTTAGAATAGTGACAATGCACTATTTTAAATAATACATCTCTTGGACTGCATTTTGTAGTCATTTTCTTGATGATTTTATTTCCTACTGATTAAATGAAGCCATAATCTGTTATTGCCTTCTTTTCTTCTTCTCAATTTGTATACTCTCCTTGGGCAATCTCAACCCAACCCATTGTTTTATTAAACTTCTCTTTTCAGATGAATTCTAAATCCATAATCCATCTCTGGTCTTCTTACTGAATCTTATTTAATTTCACATTACTTCCTAGACATCTGGGTATTATTAGGTAATAAAACATTATAAGAAAGAAAAATGTCCCATTTCAAACTTTATCTGTCACTATAATCAATATCATTCCCTTCTAAGAGAAAGAAAAACAACTTTGGAATCAACATTGATCAGTTCCTCTCCCTTATGTCTCACTGGCATTTTGTTCTAAATTTGTTGTCTCTGCCTTTGGAATGCCCCTCAAATACATTTCTGTACTTTCATCCCAAAAAATTTTGCCTGGTTTCAGATCACCATTATGCTTCAACTGAAATATGGAAAATTAAGATGTTCTTTAACTCTCACTCCATCTTCCACTGTTAATTTTGAATTCACATTCAGGATCTCTATATGAAGATATACATAATTTAGAGATTTTTACAAGAAAGCATTTATAGTACATATACACTATGCATTATCTTACCTGCTTTCTTTTTTAACTGATACATATCTTAGAGTTATGCTTAAGGAATCTCCCTAACAATGAAGATTTATAGTTAATTGAAATGGAAATTAAGTTATTTAGAATATATAAAGTGTGCATCTCAGTGCTTAACAAAAGTGTTACATTGTTTTCCTTGGTTCTCTCTTTACCATAACATATAAAGTATTCACAACCTACTCTTTGTCTATATTTCCACTTTTCTCAGGTAACTATTGAGAGTAAGGACAAATATTTTTTTTTTTTTACATTTTACTTGTAGCATGAATTCCTTGATTTTGTTTGATTTTTTCCTCCAAGAAAGCAGTATGACCCACTTAGTTGAGATAACTAAGTATCAGTTCTAATTTTTAAAAAAGCATGGCTCATTTATACAGTAAGAGGTTTATTACATATACTCTAAAAAACACATGCTATTGTCATTTTCCTTTTTTTCCTCCAGCTTTATTGAGGTATAATTGATAAATAAAATTGTGTCGATTTAAGGTGTGCAACATGATTATTGTTATGCATGCATATGGTGAAATGATTACCTCAATCAAGTTAACACATTCATCACCTACATAGTTACCATTTGAGGGTATGTGGTGAGAATATTTAGTCTAATCTGTAAGTGAACTTCAAGTGTACAACACAGTATTATTAACTATAGTTGCCATACTATGCGTGATACACTTGTATGCACACTCTGATCCCAAAAACTTATTCATCTTATAATTGAAAGTTCTATGCATTGACAGTCTTCCCATTTACCCCACCACTTAGCTTCCAAAACCACTATTCTACTCTCTGCTTCTATTAAGTCAACTATTTTAGATTCATATATGTGAGGTTATGCAGCATTTTGTCTTTCTCTGACTTATTTTACTTAATACAATGCCCTCTGTGTTCACGCACAATGTTGCAAATGACAGGATTTCCTTCTTTCTTATACCTGAGTAATATTCCATTGCATGTATATTCACCACACTTTTTTTATCCATTCATCTGTTGGTACTTCGTTTTATATACATAAGATATATATCTATATTTATATATTTATAGATATAGATATATCTTAGCTAGGTATGTAATAGTTCAATGAACTCAGGAGTGCAAATCTCTTTAATACACTGTCAATTCATTTTTTGGGGGTATACACCCAGCTGCATTCTAGAAGTGGGGGCAAAAGACCCATGGAAGTAATGTCAAGACTTGATGAATCCCAGCTTTTGTCATGTTGGTGGACAAGCTCCAGAATAAAAAATATTTAATTTTTAAGATTATATTTATTGCTGATTTAAAAAAACAAGAAAACAATTTATTCACTCAGCTGACACTGTTGAACACATATTGTGGGCTGAACAATATGATAGACATTAGAGTTATAAAAATGTCTTTTTATGGAATATAGTCTATATTTTAAATTACACATTACAAACAAGGTATTGAATAAAAACAATGTCTATTATTATGTAGAATGTATGGATCTGTGGACAAACTCATACCTGTGAGAAATATATTTAGGATAGAAAAAACAATAGATGCATATGTGTATCTCTTTCTAGTCTAGCAAAAATCTTCTCATGTTTTTACCAGTTACTTCTATGTTCCTGGTTAACATTCATGTTTTCTTTACCCTTTAACCTCCCATATTTTGTGTATCAGTTGTCATTCGATTTTTTAAATTGTCTTTAATTTGTACCTCTAGAAATTTGTAATAATGAGGAGTTGAGAAATTGCTAGCTACTCACAATTTCCCTGTCTCCAAAGGCACTGAAGACAAAGCCACAATCTGTTTAAATGGAGGAGGGGGAATTTGGAATGAACAGAGTGTTGGGATTAAAGAGTATATAAAAGGAAATAAAATGTGTATATGTTGTTAGGGAATCCTGGGAAATATATACTCCATGCTTGGTGGGCCTTGGGCCCTCTAGGCAAAAGCCATCTTGTAATATATTTTCTTATTATGGACATACAGGTGTCCCTATAATTAGTTGAAGATTGTAGACATCAAATCAGGAGTAATTTTATGCTATTATTTTAATGTGGTATTTGACTTTTTTACATAAGTGCTATCTGAATTAAGAGATTATATTTGCTTTTAAGTCATACAATTTTAAAAAACTGTCACTGCATAGCATTATTATGACATAAAGGTTCAGATAAGAGACATAAAACAAAGAGCCCTCTTAGCCCCTCTCTGGGGCCCTGAGATTATACACACTGTCAAATGGCCTTTTACTTTCATATTAGCTGGCACCTGCCCTGACCAGATGAGGAAGCTCAATACTCCTCTGAATCCTAGCCACTTAGATGACATCTGCTCACCTCTCTACCATCAGCCTGTGCCACGTAGGGTCTAGAGTGGTGAGGAGTGCTAGGTGCCCTTTCTCTCCTGTCGGCACAGGATCCATTTCTTCCTCCCCAACTAGATCTAAGTGTGAGGAGGCACATGCAAAAGATGGCACTAAACCTTTGAGGTTTTCTTGTTTTTAGAAATGTTGTTTCTTTGCTCACTAGGTAAGGGCCAACTCACAGAGAAACAACCAGTTCTTGGTCCCATTTTTGAATTAGGGAATTAATTTTTAATCACTAGAACATTCAACATCTCAATATTTCCCTCACTATGATTAATTTAAATTGTGATATCTGTTACAAAGAAAAACAAAGAAAAGGTGCTATGAAACTCTGTAACAGAGTTAAGCAAGTCTTCTTGTTAGGTTAAGGAAGGCTTCTCTGAAAAATACTGTCTTAAGACTGAAATGAAGTTACTTTCATGTTTTGGTTATGGAAAAGTAAATTGTACATTGTAAATGAGAAAAAAATCCATAAATCTAGAATAAGTATTAATATCTCATTTCCTACAATCTCTTTTCCCCCTCTCTATGCAAAGTCATGTCAAACCACTCTTTCACTCAAGTCTAAAACAAAGCCCCATGAACTAATGTATTATAGTGAGCCCTTTCATATTATATCGATGTTTATTTCATATCTGCCTCTTTTAGTGTGATATTCACAACATCAGGAACCAGATTGTTTTCTTCTTCATCTGCAAATGCTAGAACTTTATACCTGATACGTAAGTAGTAAATATCTACTTAATATGGCATTTACTATCACTTAGCTATTTTTTACTGACATACTCTACTGTAACTATTCATTATTATGACTTATAAAGCATTTTCCATAATCCAGAATTATAGTGATCAGCTACATAGTGATGACCATATGGAATTACTTGACACTTTTATACTCAAAATGATACTCATCTGTCCAGAACATAAGACCTTTTAGCAATTATTTATCATTTCTAATTATAATGATTATATTATAAGTTGTCAGTCATAAATATTAAATAAAAAGACAAAGATTCAGCCACCAGATCCTTTGCTACATTTTGTAGGATGTGTATGAATACCACTTTTAAACTTATCATTTTATTAATCAGAAAATATTATCTGTGATTGTTAGCTTTTAACTTAGTACTTCCCTAAAAATACTATAGAATTTATTAATTTTTAAATTATTATAACTACTAACTGATACTTTTACTATATAACATAGATTTGAAATCATTTGAAACTTCTGTTTTTAACGCACACTGTATAGTGTTGATATATTCACTGGTGCTCATGAATATTAGATTTCTCTAATAATTGAAATCTCTGTGTATCATGGTAAAGTATATTTCTTTAAAAAATTCTCTTTGTAAGTATAAAAAAATACACATCCTAAAATTTCTAGTAAGTTATACTTCTCTACCAATGTAAAATAATTTCTTGTGACTAATTCTTTTCAAAACACAAATAATCACCAAAATTTTGTCTTTTCATATAATTCTACAGATCTATATCATTGATGTCATTGCAAGTAATTTGAATCAATCATAGAGTAAGTGTGGTAAAGAGTGTGTATTGTTAAACTAAAAATCTTCCTTTTTTTCAAAAATGGTGTTGGACTAATCAGACCAGCACTCTGTCCTTGTGTTCAAAAATTTCTGAATCTGGTATCACTTGGATAGTCTTGCATAATGCAGCATCACAGACAATATAGACATTGAGAACAGACCTTTCCTTGTCAGCAGGACTTTTCTTAACCCTGAGTTCAAGTACTGAACATATCTGCATTAAGTCAGTTGTGTTGCTGGTTCTGCCATCATCTGGACTGGTTTTCCTAATTGCTTTGGTGTTTTTTGTTTTTTGGGTGTTTTTTTGTTTGTTTGTTTTTTGGGTTTTTTTTTTTTTTTTTTTTTGGAGGGAAGGGAGGGACCACTTTGGCCACTGAATAGCATTTCCTCTAATTAGTATACTGACTTCATTCCCTTTGGAATAAGGTGATGATTTGTTCTCAATATGAATTCTGGGATTTGGAGTTCAACCTCAGATCTAGTCCAAGGCCCATATTGCCACGTCTCCCTGTGATTGACACTGAAAATGTCAGTGTTTGTAGACTAGATTTCCTCTAGACTTCTCCAATACCTTTTCCTAGTCCTTTGCCAAGGCCTTTCAGATTGCATTTCCTGCTCCATCAGTTACATTTTTGCTGAGTATTGAAATTCCTTGTCACTGTGTTTAAACCAATCTATTTATGTTGATTTGTTCCCTGTTATCAAAATATTTTAGATGCAGAAATAGTAGATAGCTAACAAAGAGGGTGACGGGAAAGAGGAAATAGCAAAGTGCCAAGAAACAGTGAATTTATGAGGCCTTCAATGTTGAACAGTAATTCTGCTCAGTTTCTCCATTGCCCTTCACTAATAGGATTTTTAAATTAGTTTTTTTAAACCAAGTTTAAAGGCACTAAAATTGTCTTTCTGCTTCTAGAATTATCTTTTCTAATCTGAATTCCACAAAACTGTCAAAATGATGTTTCGAATTAGCAAATCTGACCTTGTCATATCTTTTTGTAACCTTTGATGCCTCTTACTTTTACAAACAAATGCTAGTGTGTTGATATGACAGATAGCCTCCTCAATGAGCTTACCCAAACTCTTTTTTTCTCATGACCTATTACTGTCTTCCCATACTTTACTATTTAAAAATTCTAAACTCCCTCCACATAGCATTTGAATACATACTGTGGGTGTTCTCTCCAGCTCCTATAGGCTCCTACGGTCTCAGAAGAGCTGACCATTAAATATTCAGAAATGTTCCCAATAATTAATAAATAATTTGGCATCTTGAAATTAGACATGGTAGGGGTGTACACTATGGAAACCAGCAATAAAAAATAAATCAAGGCTTCTTCCCCCTCAAATAGGCAGATGACCAGCACTGGACACAGCTTGTATGCTTCAGATGTTAATATCCTAAAGGATTTTTGGATCACCGTGCCCTTCCACTTGGGGGCCTAAAGAGTGAAAATAAAAATGGATGGTAGAGATAAGGATGCAAGGCTAACTCTTCTTAATGTGTAAAAATGCCTAGTTGAGATTTTCATCCCGAAATGGGAAAAGTTAAAACTTGATGCCATAAATTTTAAAAAAAAGCTATAATAGTAATGAAAATAATAAAAAAAACTGCATTTGGAGATATATATATTTCAATATAAATTATTTTGCTGTTGTGTCAAAGTTTAACTACAATATAGCCCTTATTGAATATTCCTAAATAAGATATGTAATTTTTATTTGTACCTCAAATAGTAGTAAAACCTACTATTTGTACCTCATACTATATTTACACAGTATAGTATTCAAAATGATACTCATAATCTATGCATTGTCAATTAAACCTATAGTGAGTAGGGTTAAAACATGACTGGTAATTCTTTCAGTCATTAGAACTAAAGGCATATTCCTTGAGTTTTATATAAGAAGTTCCAGATATCTATTACCAAAAAAACATAATTCCCATCAAAATACAAAGAGTATTTACTGATCTCACTGAGCAATTTTAGATTTGTGGATGTTATAGTTACGTAGTGGGTTTGCAATTGTGTTTTAACCATCCTGTTACCTAGAAAGGTTTGGAGTAAGAGATTCAGGGTAACTTTTCTCCACTATAGTAAATTATTGACCAAAAAATGTTTGTTAAACATAACATATCTCTAATGTAGAAGAATTTCAATATTCTACTATAAGGTATACTCTAAACACATCCTGATTTCAGAGTTGGATAACATTTAAAACAACACACACTGATTGCTTAATTGAATTGGAGAAATATTCTGGGCTTAAATGCCAAATGTTTTAACCTCATGCTGTATTTAATACAGCAATATCATACCCCATTATTTCTTTATCTGATAAACGGGTCTCAGAAATTTTCTCCAACCTTTTAACTTTTGCTCTTATTGACAATATAGGTTATATGCAACAGCTATATTGTCCTGTTGACTGAATGATATATGATACATAGGAGGGAGAAAAGAAGAGATGGCTAAGAAAAATATATCCAGATCTTTCACTGTTTATTTTCTATGCTGAAGATCATAAAATGTCAAGAACTTATCTTTAAGAAGCTCCATAACTGCCCTAAATTCTATGTGGACCCCCAAACTGCAGAGATTTTAGTCTTCCCAGGGAATATAAATGCAGTTTTTATTGCTCTCCCACAGTTTATAACAAGCTTCCTGGTCAATTCCTATCATTTGGTAATATATGACATGTCATGACACAGTGCAGAAATACACTGAAACTTGCTGTGCATTTTTTCCCAGATGTGAATGGACACCCATGTGTTGACTGCAGTGAAATATTATGTCCTGCCAGGGAGACAGTTTTAAGAAAAAAGAACTTGATGGCTACAATGACAGTGCCTCTTTGACTACCTGACTCTTGTGGATGCCACTCCCTCTTCCTAACATATTCTTCTTGCCCCATTTCCTTGTGAGATTCCTCAAATTCACCTATTTGATTGACTTGGAATTCTTAATACATTCATTCACCAAATACGTGTTAAACACTTACTATGTAGTAAGCATTCATTTAGGCACTAGGAATTCAGGCAAAAAATCCTGCCTTCAGGGCGCTTACATTGTAGTGGAGGAAATATAGTAAAAGTAATTAATTAAATGTTTGATAGAAAGGGAGGATCATCATTTGGGATTTAGTTCAAGCATCTCTGGAAAACTTTCCTTGATCACCCCAGCCTGTGTTCTGTTCCATTTCTAGATACTCCCAGAGGATTCCATGATTCCTCCATTGGAACAGCAGCTCCACAGTATTATCAACATCTCTGTTTGCCTCTGACAGTAGACTCCAAAAAAGTAAGTACCATATTTTGTTTGTCTTTTTTTCAAAGAAAGTAATCCCATTCTTGGTTCATAGTATATATGATACAGATGTAATTTTTGACTCCTTTATAAATTTAGAGTATTATTCTAAAGCCTTTTCATATAAAATCCATTTTCCTTTGTTCTGCAACAAATTACCACAAATTTAGTGGTTTGTACACACTCATTTATTACCTCCATTTCTACAGATCAGAAGTCAGGGCTCAGTTTAACTGGGGTCCCCTGTTCAGAGTGTCAAAAAGCAGCTATGAAGGTATCAGCAAGGTTGCATTTTTATTTGGAGACTTTACTGGGAAAGAATTAGTTTTCAAGCTCACTTACATTGTTGGCATTTCCTTGTAGCTGTATGATTAGGGACCCTGCTTCTTAATGTCCATGGTGTAGATGCTATTCTCATTTTCTAGAGGGCATCCACAGGTTCCTACCATGTGATTTCAAATGCATTTCACCGTATTGCTATTTGCATCATTAGTCTGACAAGACAGAGGTTTATTTAAGGAAATGTAACCATGGAAGTGTTTTCATCATTTTTGCCATAATCCTCTGCTTAGAAACATATTAGAGATTTTACCCATACTCAAGTGGAGGTGATTTCGTAAGGGCTTGATTCATTGGTGGGCTGCTTTAGAATACCATTCATCCATATAAGTTCTTTGGCTACTCTAGTTCCTGTACTATTCTTCACATCCTTCTGTCTATTTTATACCTACCAGTTTGTACTTCATAATCCTGTACCTTTTTCCCTCATTCTCCCCTTCCCTCTCCCAACTGATAACCCTCCAAATGATCTCCATATTTATGACCTTGCTTCTGTTCTGCTTGTTTGCTTAGTTTGTTTTTTTAGATTCAATTATTGATAGTTGGGAATGTATTGCCATTTTAGTAGCCACAGTTTTGATATTTTTTTTCTTAAATAAATCTTTTACATTTCATATAATAATGGCTTGGTGATAATTAACTCCTTTAGCTTTCTCTTGTCTCTGAAGTGCTTTATCTGCCCTTCAATTCTAAATGATAGTTTGCTGGATAGAGTAATCCAGGTTGTAGGTCCTTGTTCTTTGTTACTTTGAATTCTTCTTGCCAGTCCTTTCTAGCCTGCAAACTTTCTTTGAGGAATCAGTTGACAGTCTTATGGGGACTCCTTTATACGTAACTATCTGCTTTTCTCTTGCTGCTCTTAAGATTCTCTGTTAATCTTTAACCTTTGGCATTTTAATTATGATGTGTCTTGGTGTGGTCCTCTTTGGGTCCATCTTGTTTGGGATTCTCTGTGCTTCCTGGACTTGTATGTCTATTTCCTTCACCAAATTAGGGAAGTTTTCTTTTATTTTTTTCAAATACATCTTCAAATTCTTGCTCTTCCTCTTCTTCCTTTGGAACCCCTATGATTCAGGTGTTGGTACATTTGATAATATCTCAGAGGGTCCTTAGCCTAGCCTCAATTTTTTGGATTCTTTTTTCTTCTTGCTGTTCTATTTGAATGTTTTTTTTTATTATGTTCCAAATCATTGATTTGAATCCCAGCTTCCTCCCCTCCACTTTTGGTTCCCTGTAAATTTTTCTTTATTTCACTTAATATAACCTCCATTTCTTCCTGGATCTTTCTTATGCCGTTAAAGAACCCAATGAGTTCCTTGAGCATCCTGATAACCAGTGTTTTGAGTTCTGCATCTGGTAGATTGCTTATCTCCATTTTGTTTACTTCTTGTGGGCCAAATTTCTTTGTCTCCTCATTTAGGCAGCCTCCCTGTGTTTGTTTCTGTGTATTAAGTAGAGCTTTGACTCCCTATCTTAGTAGTGTGGTTTATTGTAGAAAAGGGTACCAGTAAGTTGGATGGGGAGGAGCCCTAGGTAATCACCAGGGTGGGACAACCCACATTTCCACTCTGTAGCTCTGTATGGGGTAGGGTTCGAAGAAGGGACAATGTTACTGCCTGGCCTCTGGAGTTTTGTCCAGGAGGAAGCTGTCTCCTGGCACTTGCCCTGATGGCAGTCACTTCAATTTCTCCCCATATGCCAATGTTGCCATTCCAGCTATTGTCCTGGTGTTAATTCCCAGAGGGAGTGAGTCTGCATCAGTCCTAAATCCATTGTGGGCCCTTTAAGAGGAGACTCCTGAGAATCCCACAGTTTATTCCATTGCCCCAACTTGCACTGGTTTTTATAACCAGAAGTTATCAGGGTCTATCTTCCTGATGTTGGAACCCTGGGATGGGTGAGCCTGGAATCCCTGGTGTGGGCCTGGGACCCATCGCTCCTGCAGTACCCCTCCCAATTTTTATCCACCACATGTGAGTGTGGGGCAGCCCATTCTGCCTCTCCATGCCTCTCTGTGTCTCCACCTCTCCTGCCTGA
Source organism: Tonatia bakeri (assembly GCA_004024845.1). Classification (NCBI taxonomy): domain Eukaryota; kingdom Metazoa; phylum Chordata; class Mammalia; order Chiroptera; family Phyllostomidae; genus Tonatia; species Tonatia bakeri. Next base: position 105,644 of record PVIA01005189.1, read on the forward strand.
TTGGATGAATGTGGTTTCTTAATTCCTTGTTTGTTGGACTTCCATACAGCTCAATATTCTGACAATTCTGGGTGGTATTTTTTTGTAGTCTAGTTGTAATTTTTTCTGTGGTTGTGCAAGGAGGCAAGCCATGTTCACCTATGCTTCCATCTTGACCAGAAGTCCTACCAAATATTAACTCATTGAGTCCTCACAATTTTATAAGGCATCTGTTTTTATGAAGTTAAAGAAACCAAGGGCATCAGCTAATAAAATATCAAGCCAAGTTTCAAGCCAGGCAGTGCTGTTACAAAGTCCTAACTTGTGTATTATATTGCATTATATTGACCCTGCTAAATACATGCCAATGGAATTTAAAAATGAAGTATTGAAAGAAAAAATAAATGAACTAACATTGATAGAGCTTCCTTCTTTACAGGATATGAAATGTATCTATGTATGTAATAGAAATACATTCAGCACAGCGTGTTTCTTGAATTAGAATCTGAGAAAAGATAAGTTCTTATGTCTTATTTGTCTATCAGGTAGAATGGAAGAATTTCCTGTGCTATTTAACTTTAATTTTACTTTTTATCCTTAATTTTGAATTTTTGTATCAGTTATGTAAATTCCATTCTTTACAATTCTTTTGAATTCTTCACACTAATCTATTGTGAAGTCATTAGCAGTTATTGGGTAATATTGTATCACATTATGTTATGTATTGATATGTAGGGTGGTTCGTTCATTCATTCATTCATTCATTCATAGTATGTCTTCCTTGACGAGAATATAATTGCCATGAGAACAAGGTCTTACATGTTTTAACTATTGTCATATCCTGAAAGCCTTTAAAGTAATAGGGACACAGTAGGCACTTTAAATAACTTCAAATGACTTTACAGAATCAAATAAATTAACATATAAGAGAAATCATTTCTAACCTATCATTTTATTTGTTCTTAAATTATTGTTGTTGCCATTTGTATTGCATTTTAAATACAACATATCTGGGGAATAAAATAGTGGCAGTAATTCTGAAGCTCCATTTTGAATTTAATACACAATCAAACAAAAATGTATCCATTTTTTTGTTATTTAAACATCATAAGCACCTAATTAAAATTCAAGCTGCTAGTGTTGGAAACAATGTCTGATTCTGCTAAAATATAATCCACGTAGATTTAAAGAAAGTTGTGTTTTCTCTTATGGGCTTAACTCAAAAGGGCTAACTTGTAAAGTGTTGCTCTAATCTCTGAAGATACACTCATTTCTATGATATAAATATCATATAATCAAACTACATGAATTATTTTGGAAAAAGATTCCAATAGCATTTTTTTCTCTTTTATTTTCAGCCAGAAAATACCCAAATCATTCATCATGAGGTAGATCTCTTTGGTATCTTATAGCAATAAACTCACAGCTAACATATGGTGTTATTTAGCTGTGTAACAGAAAACATTAATCAGCTGACAAAATGTCATTATAAAGGAAATATTTTAAACTATGATTTTCCTTTTTTTCTCACTTTATGAGCATCCAGCTAAATTCATCTGCATCTGGCTTAAAGAATTACATGTGGAAATTAAAAATCAAACTCTTAAGTTATCAGTGGCATTGAATATATTTAGTATGACACTCTGGAAATCCATTGCTTGTGAAATATAAATGTTTCTCTTTAACAAGAAATTGCATTGTTTGTGCGTGTGTGTGTGTGTGTGTGTGTGATGTAAATTTTTGGAGAGTTCACTGAAAGCATTAACGTTACCAACATTGTCAACAATACCACTGTTCATTCAGGTATTATCAGCTGCTCGATCTCTCTGGAAAGAGAAACAACCTTAATAAATGTTGCAGCTTCTTCTCAAGTAACACTTTAGCATTATTGAAATTCTTTATAAGTTAGGATGATTCTTTTATTAGTGATAAACCCACTGGAAGGAAAAATAACACCTTATTAACAATATGGACATATTATTGCTTTTTCAAAGTCATGTAAGTACTGTAATGATGAAATAAAATTCATTTTAAGAGTTCTTTATAAATTATAGCCACCTTTTACTAAATATTTTTTCATTTTAAATCAAACAGAAGAAAGTAATATAAGGATCAACGATTCACTACTGCTTTTGATATGAAGCCCCTATGTTTTATTTTTATTTATTTTTTATCAAGGATCATCTTTGTTTACATTGGGTCTTCCTGTATTTCTTTTTCTGACCACATATCATATTATATCACATTTACTATATCATCTTATATCTAACATTATATTTTTGCTCACTTAATCCTTTTTTTACTTTAAATTATTTTATTGTTGTTCAATTACAGTTGTCTGTATTTTCTCCCCATCCCCTCCAAACCCACCTCCCTCCCTTGCTTCTACTCGCCCCCTTGGTTTTATCCATGTGTCCTTTATAGTAGTTCCTGAAAACCCTTCTCCCCACAGTCCCCTCCCCACTCCCCTCTGGCTCTTATTATATTGTTCTTAATTTCAATGACTCTGGTTATATTTTGTTTGCTTTTTTCTTTTGTTGATTATGTTCCAGTTAAAGGTGAAATCATATAGTATTTGTCCCTCACCACCTGGCTTATTTCACTTAGCATAATGCTCTCCAGTTACATCTATGCTGTCGCAAAAGGTAGGAGCTCCTTCTTTCTCTCTGCTGTGTAGAATTCCACTGTGTGAATGTACCACAGTTTTTTGATCCACTCATTTGCTGGTGGGCACTTAGGTTGCTTCCAGCACTTGACTATTGTAAATTGTGCTGCTGTGAACATTGGGGTGCATAGGTTCTTTTGGATTGGTGTTTCAGGGCTCTTAGGGTATAATCCCAGCAGCAGAATTGCAGGGTCAAAAGGCAGATCCATTGTTAGTTTTCTGAGGAAATTCCATACTGTTTTCCACAGTGGCTGCACCTATACTTTAAAATGTTGACAAGCACTACATTATCTAATGTATTACCCCTAAGAGCTCCATTCTCACCTCAAGTTGAAGACACTCATGTTACTTGTGTGCTTAATTTTAGATAACAATCTTACTAATGAGTTGAATCGTCTTCAATTAGAAGATGGGAGTTAGGCACTATTTACCCATAGGTCATGGATATGAATACAATTCTATTTTATTCTAAACACGTTGCTTCTCAAACCAATCTGCACAGTAGTGTCTGGGCCAATTTAGCATTTGTCTCATCTGTATGTACTCCTGAGAGACTAGAGGTTTTAAGCAGTTTTCTAGTTCAATGAATGCTGGCCCCATTTAATGAGGGTCCCATCATGCCACAACTTATTTCTTCTCTGTGGTTATATATTGATGTTTACATATTCACTTTATAAATCTAGCAAAGAACACATTCTCAAAACTTGCTGGATCTGTGACACATTAATTTGGAATACATTTGTATAAATTAACATGCTAAGTATCCAACTGAAATTCAGACTAGCTACAAGTATGAACCCTACTTCAATTATATTTCCAGAGCATGAATTACATTTTTTCCTGAAATAGGACAATCCTTTCTGAATGAGTTCTATCTAAAAATAATGAACACAATATAAAAACATGAAGTAACAGAGGTTGTTTACACTGGTATCTGTTCATAAAATTAGTATGTGCTTCATTCCCAGGGATAGTAGCTAAATTGTTTATTGGCAGACACAAGCAAATTAATCTGTTGGAAGAAAAATAAGCACAATATCCTTTGACATTTTTATGCATGATAAATGCTGGTTTATTCTGCCAAATTTATGTTGAATAGAGAAAAATACCCAGTCCAATTCAATACATATACATTGAATATTTGCCATTAATATGTTATTCTACTTAAATATAAGGTTTCAAAAAAATCTAAAACACAGTTTCTGTCATCAAAGAACATAATGTCTTTTAGGGAAAAATAAGATAATTTTTTAAGTGAATCTTAAGGCCCTAGTGTCCTATAAAAGTGATATAATGTGCTATGAGAATTTAAAGGAGAAAGAACTCACATTGAGTAGGGGAGATTAAAAGGAGCCTTAAAGAATGGCTACAATTGAGATCTATCTTTAATTAGATGTCTTTATGATGTGAAGATAGACAGAAAGAAAGGTCATTGCACTAAGGGTATGTGCATGTAAGGGTATGAAAATGTAAAGCATTCATTATGTTTGGGGAAATAAGTTTTCCCATTTGACTACAGGACAAGTTGTTCATTCTTTCAATGATATTTAGTGAATGTTCACCATGTGTTAGGCACTCTTTTAGAAACAAGGAACTTAATGAACAAAATAGACAGAAATCTCACCTCTGAAGTTTACTTTGTTTTGAAGAAAGATAACAGACCTATAAAAATACAAGTAACTGAATAAGTGGGGCTACAATGTCTGTACATGAAGTCAGTAATAAAGAATATTGAATGCACATTAAGATTTTTAATTCTGTTTTTATTTAATACTTTGAGAATTTGTGAGTGATAAAATAGGCACTCTCATATGTAACAGCACTTGCTGTAACAAATGGAATCAAAGCAACTGCAAGTAGCTCAGGTATAATGTCACAAAGAAGTAAATTAGGGTGATAGATGTAGGAATGAAAACAAAGAAAATGTGTGAAATACATTAAAATAAAGAATTGGTAGGTTTTAGCAACTGTTTAAATGCGTGAATAAAGGCAGACAGGGTCAAGTTTCAAGGGTCTAATCCTTCTGTGTTGGAGAAGGATCAGGCCATGATCTGCCAAGGTGATAGGAAAGCAATGTATGATCATTTGAAAAACGAGATAATGCTCTAATGTTTATCTTTGAGAAATGATGAGGACATACTGATGGTAATGTGCAGCTACCACTTAGGAAATTTGATTCACAGCTATGAGTGAAGAATCAGAGCTAAAAATATAGAAGTTTTAGGTTGATTTTCATTGACTTAGTGGTGCTATTTTAAATGTCACTTGGAATGGAGGAGGAGAATGGAACTTCTTAGAAGTATCTGCATTTGAATAGTTCAAGATGAATTAGGTTTAATCTTAGAGTGTGGGTGAGATTATACTTTGAAAGTGTTTTTATTCCAGGAGATAGAAGGAAAACAAGGCAACTGAGACAGAGAAGAAACAATGTACTGTAGAAAGAATGTCAAGTTGATGGCACAAGGAATGAAGGAAGTATGATTAATAATGATGTATTTTATAAAGATCCAAGAAAATGAGGATTAGGATGTCATTTATCTGTAAAATTAAGAGATTATTTTTAATGATCTCTTAATGCAGTAAATCAAAAAAGCCAGACACCAAAAAATGCATATGATATGATTCTACTTATATGAAGTTCAAGAACAAGGAAAACTAATGTATTAGAGTAAAGATTACAGTATAGTCGTTGAGGGAAATACTACCTGACAGGTAACGTAAGGAGAACATCTGAGGATGCCAGAAACACTCCACATCTTAATTTAGGTTGTTATACTGCTACATACATATGTGAAAATTAGTCATAATGCACTTTAGATTTGTGTACCTCACCATAAATAAGTTAGATGTCAATTAAAAAGTGAATAAAAAGAAAGAGAAGAGGGAAGAAAGAGCAAAGTAAGGAAAGAGGAATGAAATCTGACCTATAATGGCTTTATTGAACACTGGATCTGATTCCATATACAATCAAGCATTCTTCTAGATCTAGAAGGAACTATGACTCACTACATTTTCTGTATTGTTTATGATAGTTAGGGCCACATGTTCTGTTAGTTGCAGTATAAAGAGTTCTAAGTATATATTTAGATAAAAGTTTTGGTGTCACTTTGCAACTGAATCATAATTACAATTGTGTAATGTTTCAAAAGTCATAATAAGGGCAAAATAAAATCAAATATAATTTTGGAATATAGTATGGTCAACATAATTATATATTATTGTGTATTATAATTTTCAGTATTTTGAATAATTAAACCATAAATTCAGAAATGCTTTCTTTTTACAAATTCAACTTGATGTTATAAAGCAGCTTTTATACTAGACAATATCAGATTATAAGAATGTATAATTATTTCTGTTAAATATACTATGTCAATGTCTCTAGTATTTTGTATACAAAGGTAGGTTCATGTTAATTAACAGTAGATATCCACATAACAACTTTTAAAGTTTATTGTTAATTAAATATTGAGTATAATGAAAACTACAAAGCAAAGCATATAAATGTGTATATATTATACACATGTACATGTATACATGTCTCTGTGTGTGAATAAAATATCTAACTGGTTTATAATTTTAATGTATTTCAAATAAAATATGCATACAGATTCTGTGGATGTTGACAAAGGTAATTCTAAAAATCTTCATGAAATTAAAATATATAATACTCAAGAAAATATGGCAATGTGAAAATAATAAATTTTCTTCAAAATATGACCATATAAAACTATAATATTTAAATAAGTTCAGTGTTGGTATGAAGGATAAAATCAGTGCAACAAAGTGAAACATCTAGAAAAATACTGACTTACAGTTGGTGCAATATTATGTATTTCAAATCAAATTATTCAAGTTAGTGAATTGGGATAGGATAACTATTGTTGTTATAACTGGAGGAACCTAATTACTCTATCTGTTAATGCCATTTAAAGAAAAATATGTAGATTTAAGGCCTCTTTTTAAATAATTTTAGTCTATAAAATTATTAGTAAAAATTATATATAAGTATGTCTATACCTGGGATTAGGAAACCTTTATTAAATAAGAAATAAAAGCAAAAGCCATAATGAAACAAAATTATAAATTAACCACATTTAATTTTTTTTAATATATCCAACCAGAAACACCATAAACGATGTTTGAAAGCATAGACTGTCAATGTGCACATGTGCATGTGTCTTTGCAGTTTGATACTTCCACCTTGCTTATCTCACACTGAAGATTCTTAAGCAGTGATTGGGCAAAGAAGATGTCAGAAAGAACAAAGAAAATGGGAAAAAGCATTCCTAGCAGAGGGCACTAAATGGATTACAGTATAGCTATATGTAAACCACAAAAAAGATCTCTGAGGTTGTGTGAATAATGTATTATGACTAGAGCAAAAGATGTGTCTGTGGGAATGGCAGGTGAGAGACAAGAGAAGTAATCTGGAGCCAAATCACTGAAAGCTTTTTTGGCTTGGAACACCATGGAGAGCTGCAACAGAATCTTCAGCAAGTGGTCATAGGTATTGTGTGCATGTGGTGGTGGAGGGTAAATACCAAAAATGAGTCAGTTGACAGAGCTGAAGGTAGGGAGCCAAAGGATAGATATTTGAAATGGCCCATAAGAGAGATTACAGGATTGAAATGCAAGAACAGAAGTGGAAATTGAGAGCAAGAAGAATGGATTTAAGAGATTTTCTTTTAACTTGGTGTTTCACATTACTTGATTCACTGAATATGGGTCTGGGGAAAGAAAGCACGAACATGACAGTCAGGTTTCTGATTTGTACAAGATGTGTTTAATTTGGCCCATGGTTCCATTACTATAATTAGCAGATACCTAAAGGGAAGTGGATGATGCAAATGGAGAAGGCTTGTGATAATTACTGTATTTTGCCGTGTTTTATGCTTACTCATTTGGCCCAAATTTTTGAGGGAAAAATAGTGATGTGCATTATACATGGGTAATACCTGAAATACCTTGTATCTGTTTTTGTGTTTTGCAATTATTTGTTATATAAAATTTCTTCTACCATAATATGTTCAAAAATAAATGCTAAAATTTCTTTATAATACAAAAAAACAAGTATCTAAATATAAATAAATAAGACATTGAATTAAAAAATCAAAACAAAAGATTTTTTTCCTGAGGTTTTGGCCCAAAAAGATGGGTTCACATTATTCACAGCAAAATATGGTAGATAAGTTTTGAACTTAATAAAATACATTATAGGGACAGACACATGGAAAATATCAAATAGGCAGTTTGAAATATAGGTCTGACCATCAGAAAGAAGATGTGTACTGGAGAGTGAGAGAGATAGAGACAGAGAAAGAAAGATGATAATCTGTCTGGAAAAAGTCCAGCCATTGTTAGTGTAATGAGAATGATTTGAGTGACATTGATGTAACCTGGCAGCCAAGGAGAATGGACTACAATGCACATGAGTGACAATGATGACTTCACTGTACTAGTCACTGGCGCAGAAGATGCTGTTGAGTGGGCATGTGTACTGTGTGGCTATCACAATCAAAGTGACTAAGGGAGTAGATCAACAAATCTGCGTCAAATTTTGCATCAAGCTTGAACATTCCTCAGCAGAATCTGTACGGATGATTCAGAAGGCTTATGGGGAGGATGCAATGAGTGCCATGCAAATAAGAGTGTGGCACAAACTCTTAAAAGACAGTGGAAAATCTGTTGATAGTGATCCATATTCTGGAAGGACTGCAACAAGCAGAACACTGGAGAATGTTGAACATGTACAGGCTGCAATCAACAAAGAGCAATCACTGACAGTGGGAGAAGTAGAAGTTGATCTGGGGATTCCAAAAATTATCATGTCCAAGATTTTGACACAGGATCTTGGCATGAAATGTGTTGTGGCAAAATTTGTTCTGCAGCTTCTGCTACCAGGGCGGAAGGAACATCATACTGCAGTTGCTAATGACTTGATTCAAACTGCTACCAATGAACCAGATTTCCTGAAGAAGGACATAACCAGAGATGAATTGTGAGTCTATTGCTATGATCTGGAAATGAAGACCCAGTCATTCCAATGGAAGTTGCCTGATTCTCCACACCCGAAGAAGGTGTGGCTGAGTCACAGCAAGACCAACACCATGCTAACATGTTTTTTGACTGGGAAGGTGTTGTCCATCATGAGTACACCACTCCGGGCCAAACAATTAATAAGGAGTACCACCTCAATGTTCTTTGTTGGTTGAGAGATGCAATACAATGAAAATGGCCACAGCTAAGGGCAACTGGTGATTGGCAGCTTCATCATGACAATGTGCCCACTCATGCATCACATTGTGTGAGGAGTTTTTTGGCAAAACATCAAATCACCCAGGTGACTTGTCCTCCTTACAGCCCAGATTTGATGTCCCACAACTTCTAGCTTTTCCTAAAACTAAAATCACCTTCTAAAGGAAGAGATTCCAGACCATCGATGGGATTCAGGAAAATATGACAGGGCAGTTGATGGTGATTCCAACAAGGAATTTTGCAGAGCATTTTAAACAATGGAAGAAATGCTTGGAAAACTGTGTGAGGTCCCAAGGTGCCTACTTTGAAGGGGACTGAGGTGTCATTGTCCTATGTACAGTGTTTCTTTTATCTTGTATCTTCTTCAATAAATGTCTCCACTTTTCATATTATATGGCTAGATATATATATTTACACACACACACTCATATATCCAATTGTTTACATCAATTCTATGAAGAAGGTGTTGAGGACATAGTAATGTGACAGAAGACCCATAGAATACAAAAATGGACAGAGAAACTCAATAGGGCTGAGGATACTCTTTTTATTATCTCCAATTTTAGGGTGCAAATTGAAGAACCAACCAAATAGAAAGTATCTAGGAAAGGAAATAGAATGGTGAAGTTTAAGCCAAAGGTGCATGCTTTCAAGAAGGAATTATTAAGTGGTTTGGGTGACTTAGAAAGGATTAGAAAGAATCTGAAATGAAGAAGTCTTTGGATTTTTCAATTACCTGATTTTGTATAAATTTGGATTTTTAAAATTATGACAGTAGAATGAAACTATTTCATAAATTAGAGTAAAAAACATTAATGACTATTTGTGTTGACTACTTGTACCTACTTTCAGGTGGCTTAATTGGAGATGCATGAGAAAGAACAAGAAACTTGATAAAGAGATTTTAATAAAATGTGCACCTGGGCATTTTTGCAGTTTAAAAGAAAGCTGAAAGTACAAAAGAAAGGAATAAAATAAGATTATGTGGAAAGGATGGATTCTGATCAATCAAATAAACAGTATCATATTGAGAATTGAAAGCTTAAGGAGTGAAGGGTGGTCTGAAAAGCAGAAACTATTTCAGGAGTGGTAGGGTAAATGGAGCAGCATGGCTAACGCGAGCCCAATTTCTAACCAACCTCAGCATTTAATTAAGATGTATTCAACCTCAACATACTTGCTTCCCATATTTTAAAGCATGTGCAAGTTACATCTGAAACAGATCCTTAGAGCTATTAAAACAAGTTTTTAACATAGGTTCAAATAAATTTGAAAGTTCAAGAATATTAATCTTAGCAGATAAAATGAAATGTTATAAAATTGTTTTTAATTCTAGTTGCAAATCTGTATTTTTCAAATATGCTTCAAGTTACTTCTAATGTGTATTTCATTAAGATTTACTTTAATTAAATGTTCTGTGGGACACAGTACATTGAATATAAATATAGTATTTGCATAAAATAATTTATACCTTTTTAAGATACACAGTTTTAATTGTAATTGGGTTGTAGAATATGAGTGAATTGTTTGAAAAAGGCTGTTCATTAAGTTATCTTTTGAGACTTAATTGTAGAAACACATCTTTAAAATTGAAAGGAAAGGCAATTTGCATAAATTTTTTTAATTAGATGATTCAATGTACTTACTTAGGAAACTATCTTTCAAGGATGAGATTGAAAAAATTCTGCCAAGCTTTGTATTTCAGCAGACTCCAAATCACTTGACAATAACTTCAAAAATAAGCTGATACTGTGCTACAGAACAAAATCATAACTCTATGTGCAGTAAAAGCATATTTAAAATATCTAGGTAGTAAAAAAACATAAAGAGCCTAGAAAAAATGTAAAAAGAAATGTTTAGCATCTGGTGCCAAGAAATCAATAAAGACAGATCAATTAGGCATTCTGAACTTAATTCCCCACATTTCACAAAATAAGTCTTTGATTAAGACTGGTGGTACTAAACAGTACAGCATGTGCTTTCAATCTGAATACACAGTATAATATGTATAGTAACTATTTTGTAATAACATATCATTCTCACATTTACAAGTAAAAAATCACTAGTGAATTACCAGGACTCCACTGTAGTTCACACATATTAACAACTCTCAACTTACTGTTAGAAAAATCTTGTGTTGACTATATCATAAGCCTACAGAACAATGATAGTTACAAACACTACATGATATATGAAAAGATGCTTAAAACGACTAATCATCAGGGAAATGCAAGTCAAAACCATAAGACATTACCTCCTGTACAGATGGCCATCACAAAAAAAGATACATTTGGTGAAAATGTGGAGAAATTGAACCCTTGTATAATGTTTGTCGGGACATGAAATAGTACAACCACTATGAAAAACAGTCATGTAAGTTCCTCAGAAAATAAAAAAATAGAAATGCCATATGATTTAGCCATCTCACTTCTGCATGTGTATCCAAAAGAATTTAAATCAGGATCTTGAGCAGGTATTTGAACTCTGTTTATTGCATCATCACAATAGCCAAAATGTGGAAACAATCTAAGTGTCCATTGTTGGATAAATAGAAGAAATACATCCTAGTGATATATACACACACTGGGATATTATCCAGAACTTAAAAAGAAGGAAATCTTGTCACATATGACAACATGGATGAGCCTTGAGCACATTTTGCTAAGTGCAACAAGGCAGTCACAGGAGGATAAATACTGTATGATACCACTTATATGAGGCATGTAAAATAGTCAGACACATAGAAACAGAGTAGAATAGCCTATGTTGCCAAGGGTTAAGAGGAATGGAAAGTGGGGAATTGTTATTCAGAGTATAGAGTTTCACTTATGAAAGATAAATAATTTCTAGAGATCTGTTATACATCTATACCTATAGTTAACAGTACTATATTGTGCACTTAAAAATTTTTATGAGGGCACATCTCATGGTCTTACCATAATAAAAACAACAACAAAAAAAAGGTGCTTAGTACTGACCTCATCTTACATCTGCTTTATCACTAAAGAACGTGTGAAAAGCCTTAACAAATTAGACAAAAGGGTAAATTTGAGTATAATTTAGATTGTTCTATCAATTTGTATGGTTACTGGTATGAAACCTGCATTTGTCTTATCTTCTTTTGTCTTCACTGAAAGGCAGTTTATTTGTTTTGGGGTATTTATTACCAAGGCCTTATTCTTTGCCAAGTCACCTTGTTGAAGTCTACCTCTGTATCTTCTTCACGGCAGTTTTGATTCCTTCAAAATGCCAAGTGTGTGCATGACATTTCTAGTCTGTATCTCTAGTTTATGCAGTCTGTGTTTTATGTCACTGGCAGCCAAGTTGTCTGTGCTGCAGCCAGCATTCTGAATGCTGGCACAATAGGCAGGGTGTTGTGATAAGAATTGTTGGAGTCTGTGATGAAAATGAATTGCTGCAAGGTAGAGCACTATGACACCTCATATGTGTACCATTCAATAGGCCCTTGGCAAGGACAGCTTACGTGATTACTGTTTAATCAGTCTGTGCTCAACGTCATGTATTGTGGATACTCTTTATATTTTTTAATCAATAAATATATATGTATATATAATTTTGAAGATTTGTCTCTATAATTAGGTTATGCTAGATTTTGCTGCAATAAAAACTATTCCAAAATCTCAGTGGCTTAAAACAACAGAGGTCAGTTTTTTTTTTTTATTTTATGTGACTATTTCTGAACAACGACTTAGGTTCCTTTATCTGTAACTGCTTTGTGGCTACTACGTGAGAAAGAAGGAGGCAGAGAATTGTGCCTTGATCCTTCAGTGCTTTCACCTAAAAAGGATGCAAATTATACTACTGCTTACATTTTATTGGCCAAAACAAATCACATGATCACAACCTGAAAGACATGCCGAAGTACAGTCCTATCATGCGCCCTGAAAAATAGTGAACAGGAAATATTGGTGCATATCACTAGCATCTAATAGAATATTAATTGTTCATTTAAGAGAGAAATGAAAAGTGTCATAATTTCAAAACACTGTGTCAGTCCGTTTAAGTAGAGTGTAATAGAAAGAACAACACAGCAAGTTAAGGTTCAGCCTCTGGGAAACAACAGCCTTAAACATGGTTTATAAAGCTCAAACTTCAAAGCTGATTTTTAAGAAACCCTAAAGACTTTAAATGACTTTAAAAACAAGCCACCAAAATTTTTATTAAAGAGAGATCAGCCACAGAAGAATAGCTTCTTGATACCACAGGCAGGAAGAACCATGATCTTAAATGAGGGAAGTCAGAGCAGCAGGCTTTAAGTATCAGAGACATTAGTAGGGTTGGAAACACTCGACGACATTGGAGGTACAAAAATTCATGCTGTGTCGTAGAATCCTCGTAATAAAGGAGGAAGACAGTAGTGTGGCTCAGAAAACATTTAACTCTCTGGTCAGAGTTCAGGCATTTGGTTTTTCCCATAGCGGATGTAGCCTTGGAATAAAAGGAATGCACCTATATCACACTCCTACTCTCCGTGTTACCAGGCTTCCTTTGGACACATACTTACCCCACATTTTTATTGACAAGGTGGGAGCAGCCAAGAGGGGGGACCCCAAATGGACATTTGAAATGGGGTCTAGAACTCAGGGTGTCCAGGAGATTCTAAGATGTTTTTTACCCCTTCCCCCACAGGTGTGAGTTGGGGGAAGGGGCACACAGAGCAAGAACATGCCCCGCAGCTTTGCAGCAAATCCATGGCATGGTCATTTAACATACCTATAGTCCTAGGCTGGTTGCTTGAATATGCTAAATAGCTATGGCCATGCTCTGGGCCAGGGGGATGGAAAGGGACCCCCCCAAGATGTGACTGGGGGGCAGGCCCCCTGAGTTACAATGCCTGTGTGGGAGCTCAGAGAAGATTGGCTCCATGACATGGGGTGACACTTGCCCAGACCCATGATGATGACCAAAAAAGCTGGAAAGGACAGCAGATTGAGGGCAAGTGTGGCCGAGTGTGGGAGGAGTCAGAAATGGGGCTGCAGAGGAAGATTGGCACGGGGATTTAAACCCAGACACGGCAGCCATAGCAGAGAGAACCATGCGGCTTTTGGCAGAGTAGAGGGCTCCCGCAGCTCTGTGAGAGAGAATTCACCATGCAGATTTAGCAGAAAATCGCCACTCGGCCAAAGCTGAGCGGCAACCCCATCTTCCCTCAGCTTTGTGGTGAGAACCACGCAGTTTTGCCAGAGTGCAGACCCCCGAAGCTCTGGTAGGAGAGGACTACGTGGCTTTGAGGTGCTTCTTTTGGTCACACGGCCTGGGAAGCAAGAGAGACTTTGCCTGAAAGAACTCTTACCAGTAGGCCATGAGATGATGCTGCATGGTTTTGGATTAATTAGAGATCCTGCCTGGACTGCAACGCAGCTGATGGTGTGTGGGGGACTGAGGGAGGCCTGCCAGCTGAGTATGGATTACTGGGAATAACCAGACACTGCCTGAGCCATGGACTTATATTTCCTTTCCTAAGATACGGTACCCCAGACTGGGCAAAGGGGAAGGAAAAATTGTGTGTGTTTGTGGGTGCTTTAAGGGACTTTAAGATTTTGATGAAGACATTAGGCCACTACTTTAAGTTTGTATAGTATTAAATAAACATTTCCTTTCCTTTTCATGAATCTCTGGCATTGAAAGACATCTTTCCTCTGACGGCAGACATGATGGACCTGAATCTCTTTCAGTAAGAGTATTACCGTCCCAAAGCCCCCCTTGTTTGTTCTGTAACAACAGTGCTGCTCCCACATCCCTAACAGACGTATGGATGATAAATGTATGAATCTAATTATTCTTGACCAACTTACTTCTTCACCATTCCTATTTAGCTTTTACACAAACCACAATCCTTCCAGCTCTGTCTAAGGCTTTTTCTGGGAAAACTGATTCAAATCAGTTTTTGAATTATTTTTCTCTCATTAATATGTATGTGCAGAGCATTCTACTCAATATTTCATATAACTGGCATA
>PVIA01005190.1:0-32177 GCA_004024845.1 Tonatia bakeri
TTTTGCATCTGTGCCCCTCCTACCAGTCTGGATGGATGTGGTTGCTTTAATTCTGTAGTTGTCAGACTTTCATTCAGCTCAATTTCTGATGTTCCTGAGTGATGATGGTTCTATATTTTAGTTTTAATTTTGATGTGGCTGAGTGAAGAGGCGAGCCATGTCTGCCTATGCTGCCATCTTGATTGGAAGTCAGTAACATGTCAGAACCTGAGATTTGTGGCGGGTACCAGGAAGGTAGACCTGAGAGTGAGATAAATAGCCAGACGGTGGTGATCTCCAAGAAGGAATTTGCATGGAAGTATTTTTAAGTGCTCTTACAGAACACATAAGTAAATTTTTCTTACCAGTGTCTTTTCCTCACCTCTTACGGTGATTGGGTGACCCTCACTCCAGCAGAGCAGATGCCAGGTTAAGGGCTTCACATGTGCTGACCAGCTGTCTTCCCCGCAGTTCCTCCATTCAGTGATTTGTCTCAGGTCACTCAGCAGGGGCCCCACCTTGTTGCATTCTAGTGAGGGCAAGGGTGAGACTTGTTTGACCTGGGCCTGGAGCGAGTGGCTCTCTGGAATGGGGTCAGAGCCAGACCATGTGTTAGGAACCCAGGACACTGGGTGTGTACTCACCGAGGCCAGCTTTTTCTCAGATCCATCAGAGGCCTTTGAGTAATTGAAGGAATACTTAGCATTTTAATAGCCTTTTCTAGGGGTGGGGGAACATAGCAAACAGAGTCTCCATGAAATACGGGATATTTTAGCAGGAGCTGAAAACCAGTTTGCACGCTGTGAGAAAACTGGTGTCTTCACTGATCTTGCACAGCCTTTCCATGGGCATGAGCTCTCTGTGCACGAGGGCTCCCCTGAGCACGTCGCAGTTAACAACCCTTAAAGCAAGTGTACTCATGAAATAATGTGTGTAACATTTCTTTCTTTTTTGTTTTAATCCTCCCCTGAGGATATGTTCATTGACCTTGGTGGGGGTGGGGCATTGATGTGAGAAACATCAATCAGTTGCCTCCCATATGCGTCCTCACTGGGGATCAAACCTGCAGCCCAGGTGTGTGCTCTTACCAGGATCAAACACGCAAAGTTCTGGTGTATGGGATGATGCTCCAGCCAACTGAGCTAGCCAGCCAGGGCATGTGTATAATGTTTCTGTATTTATTATTGCTATGGGGGAGGGAGGGAGACAGAGAGGGAGAGAAACATCGGTCAGTTGCCTCTCACACATCCCCAACTGGGGACCTGGCCCACAACCCAGGCACAGGCCCTGACCGGGAATCGAACTAGCAACCCTTTGATTCCCAGGCTGGCACTCAGTCCACTGAACCACACCAGCCAGGGTGCATGTGTAAAGTTTCTTAAAAGAAGTCAAAGAAAGGCCCTGGCTGGTGTGTGACTCGATGGATTAAGCACTGGCCCATGAACCAGAGGGTCACCGGTTCATTTCTCTGAGCACAGGCCTGGGTTGCGGGCCAGGTCCCCTGTGGGGGGTGCGTGAGAGGCAACCACACATTGATGTTTCTCTCCCTCCCTTCTCTGTCTAAAAATAAATGAAGTCAAAGAAAGGAAGAATTAACCACCTTTTGGTTATAGAATTGAGCTCTCATAATTGTTCTGTCAAGTTTTTAGTCTTGGCTCAGTGGCTGTGCGTGTTTGTTCTGGCAGGTCAACACTTTGGGCAAGACATTGTGAAGGTAGCTGTGACTGTGCGTGTCAGTGTGTTTTTCGGATGTCTGGCGCAGGTGTTTCGTTCTCTGTGGTGTCGCTGGCAGGTGCAAGGTGGCTGAGCCCAGAACCACCACCAGCTCTCAGGAGAGAGGCTGGTCCCAGCACAGTGTTCTTTGATAAAAGCGTTTAAATGAACTGCCCTTTGTATCTTTCCAATGTCAGTGCAGGAACTAATTGACAGGAACGTGGCCTTGAGCTCAGGTGGGCTTTCCACAGGCAGTAGCCTGTGATGGCCTCCAGACATGGGTGCCAGACCCAAGGTCAGGTGCTCAGGCCCCAAGCTGCTCCATTGGGTTTGCTCCCACAGGCGTCCCTTAGTCCTTGGGTGCGGTATGCTGCGCAGCGGCTGGCAGTGCAGTCTCTGTTCCTGTGTGTGATTTTGTAATCTGAAAAAAAAAAAGGCAAAAGATTTATACAATTTGAAGAGAAAGTGGAGTATTGATTTTGTAAACTAAATAAATCTTGCTATAGATAATAGTTTTTTTTAAAAAAAGAAATAACTACAGAATTTTTAAGTAACTTACTTTTATTGTGAAATTTTGAAAATAAAAGCAAAGAAGAAAATTAAAACTATTGCCCTGGCTGGTATGGCTTAGTGGATTGAGTGCCAGTTTGTGGACCGAAGCGTTGCCAATTCAATTCCCACTCCGGGCACCTGCCTGGGTTGCGGGCCAGGTCCCCAGTAGGGAGCGCACAAGAGGCAGCCACAGATTGCCGTTTCTCTCCCTCTCTTTATCACTCCCTTCCCCTCTCTAAATATAAATAAAAACTTTTTAAAAAGAGGAAATGAAAACTATTAAGTGAACAGTTAAGTAAGTCTATAACATTTCAAAACCATAACATTGAATTCTTACATATGCAAAATTTGAAGTGAAACTGGATCTCAGCTTAAGGTTGTCACCTGCACCTCTCAAGAATTTATAGTTTCCTCTTGGGGGAATAAGTGGCTTCAATACTTCCAGTGCCCTGGGAAGACCCCTCAGTGCAAAGTCTCCTAGTCTCTCAACCTTGCAAAGCAGAGGGGTGACGGAATGGGGTATCCGAGCCCAGGGGTCCAAGTCTCTGCAGAGTTGGCTCCAAGCTGTGCCCAGGAGAGGGTGCATTCACCCTCCATCTGTGACTCCCCTTCTGTCACCCTCTGTCCTCTTTTGTGCTACATTCTACCCTGAGCCTGAAGATACTTTAGTGAGAAGTTGTGTGGTAAACTTTTGGAGATCTTTTTAATTAAAGTACAGGTATAGCTTAGTCCCCCCACCCTTTTCAATTATTTGCTCAATGTTATCCTGGTTTGGACAACTCAGTAAGATGAGAAAATAAGTATGAGCTGTCTTTTGGAATTAAAGTGACAAAATGTTTATGTTTACACATATGGTTAGTTAACTCAGAGACTTGAATAAAATTCAATTAGTTTAATATGGGAATTTATCAAGAAACACATAGCAAGATAAACAAGAAATGAGCTCTTCTGTACAGGGGCCATATTCCCTTTGAAAACATTATGGAAAATATGGCAATAAAATTGAAAAGTAGGAAAATTGAACTGAAAGAAAACAAAAATCTTTATTGAGAAGCATGAAAGAAAACTAAGCCAGTGCGGGGTTTTCTCTGGCATTGTGTCCCTGAAGCATTGGTGTGTGGTACTTGCATGTGCTTGTACACTGACGGGTGAGCACAGCTTCCTGTCCTCAGTCCCACCTGCGCCCCGTCCTGCAGTCCAGCAGAGCTTGCTCAGGGATTCACAGGGACAGAAAAGGCTCTCGGGAGTTGGGCAGCACCTCCGGCACTTCCCCTGGCCCTTGCCTCATCCTGGGCTCAGGGCTCTGGACGCCCAGGACATGGCACTGATCAGCTTTGTAATTGGTGATGGTTTCTTATTTGTTGTTTGTTTCCCCAAGTGTGAGATTTCCTTGGTCCAGCAGGTGCCACGATGTGATGTATGGCCTTGTCCCTACAGGAAGAAGAAGGCGAGGATGGCGATGTGTCCTCTGCACCCCCAGGGGCCAGTCACAAGCTGCCTTCAGCCCCAGCCTGGCACAACTTCCCACCCCGCTATGCAGATGTGGGCTGCGTGGGGCTGCGGGATGCACATGAGGAGAACCCTGAGAGCATCCTGGATGAGCATGTTCAGCGGGTCATGAGGACTCCCGGCTGCCAGTCGCCTGGGCCTGGCCACCGCTCCCCTGACAGCATACACATGCCCAAGATATCTGGGGTGCTGGGAGGTGCACCCCTGGGGCATGGCAAGCACATGCCCAAGTTGGGGGCAAAGCTGGAGGCGGTTGGCATGCACCTCCACAGGCACAGCCACCACCACAGCCACCATGGTGTGACCAGGCCCAAGGAACAGACTGAGGTTGAGGCCGCTCGCCGGGTCCCAAGCAGCTTCGCCTGGGGCCCAGAGCTACACAGCCATACAGCCAAGACCCGAAGCCACTTAGAGAACGTGGGCACCACCCCCAATGCCAGTGACAGCCTGGCCTACAGGTAAGTGTCTTTGGTGACCTGAGCCATGATTTGAAACTGGAGCTGTGGATCCTTTGTCCCTGGGTTTGTGTCCATGAGGGGCACGTGTGTATTCCCAGGGAGGAAGAGGTCTCAGTGAGAGGTCATGTCTCCCATGGATTCTGTTCTGGTTTTCTAGGCTAGAATTCCCCTTTAAAAGTCATCAAACCAAGGTCACCTGCAGGGATTACAGACATGTGGCCAAGAGCTCAGGCATAGGAATAGCTGCCAGGCTTCTGCCTGGGGTGCTGGTCCGTCTAGGGCACCAGCCTGCCAGCCAATGATGCTTGGACTCCTTCCTTCACTTCTTGCCTTGGAGTCACCTGAAAAAAACCCTGTAACCCCACAGAGCTACTAGAATACACCACTTTGTCAAGGCCTTCACATTTAGGGAGCTATACAGGGTGTGGAGCACAGGTGGCCAGCCATCCAGTGACGGCCAGGTTAAGTCAGTGGGTGACTCCCAGGTCTTGCTTTTGCAGTGGGAAGGCCGGCATGACCTCCAAAAGAAATGCCAAGAAGGCTGAGTCAGGGAAGAGTGCCAGTGCTGAGGTGCCAGGCCCTTCAGAGGACGCAGAGAAGAACCAGAAGATCATGCAGTGGATCATTGAGGGAGAGAAGGAGATTAGCAGGCACAGGAAGGCCGGCCATGGGTAAGCAGTACCTGGTGTCCTGGGGGTGTGGGCACAGGTGTGCAGAACCAGCTGGTGAGCCTCTAAAGCTGCTTTGCTAGTGTTCTACGTGGCATGGCCCCACCCACTATCTTCCTGAAAAGCATGTACAGTGGAAGCAAGAATTCAAAGGGATCAGGTTGAACCCATTGCAATGTGAGCTTGGGTTTTGGGGAGGGGTTTTAAAGATTTTATTTATTTTTAGAGAGGGGGAAAGGGAGGGAGAAAGAGCGGGTGAGAAGCATCAGTGTATGAGAGAAACATCAATGTTGCCGATCACACGCCCCCAGATGGGGACCTGGCCCACAACCCAGGCATGTGCCTTAACTGGGAATCAAACCAGGAACCCCTTGGTTCACAGGCTGGTGCTCAATTCACTGAGCCACACCAGCCAGGGCTGATTTGATTTATATATCAATAAATCTGTTAAAAATAAGTTACAAGAAAAGAATTGTAGTCCTGACTGGGTAGCTCGGTTGGTTAGAGTGTCAGCCTGATACTCCAAGATTGTGGGTTTGGTCCTCAGTCAGGGCACATACAAGAATCAATCAATGGACTTCCGGCCAAGATGGAGGCATAGGTAGACACACTGTGCCTCTTCACATACCCAAAAGAGGGACAACAACAATTTAAAAACAAAAAACAACTAGAACTGACAGAAAATTGAGTTGTAAGGAAGTCTGACAACCAAGGAGTTAAAAGAAGACACACTCATCCAGACCAGTAGGAGGGATGGAGACAGGTAACACGAAGAGGACTCAGGGCAAGGAGGTGGCTGGTAGACCCAGCCAGGCGGGGTGGCCGGTGGAGCTTGTAGTCCCACATCTGCGTGCAGATAAACCAGGAGGAACAACTGGGGAGCAAGGCAGACCATGCAGCGTGCAACCCAGGGCTCCAGCTTGGGGAAATAAAGCTTTAAACCTGTGACTGAAAACACCTGTTGGGGTGGAGGCAGCAGCAGGAGAAATTCCCAGCCTCACAGGAGAGTTCGTTGGAGAGACCCACAGGGTCCTAGAACATACACAAACCCACTCACCTGGGAATCGGCACCAGAAGGGCCCACTTTGCTTGTGGGAAGCAGGGAAGGTGACCCAAAGCTGGCAGAGAGCAGAGCAAGTGTTATTTTTTCCCTCTTGGACCCCTTCCCCACATACAACATCACAACGCAGCAAAATGGGTTACCCCTTCCAGGTGAATACCTAAGGCTCCACCCCTCACTACGTAACAGGTGCACCAAGACAGAAAAAAATGGCCCAAATGAAAGAATAGATCAAAACTCCAGAAAAAACACAACTAAATGACAAAGAGATAGCCAACCTATCAGATGCACAGTTCAAAACACTGGTAATCAGGGTTCTCACAGAATTGGTTGAATTTGGTCACAAATTAGGTGAAAAAATGAAGGCTGCGCTAAGTGAAATAAAGGAAAATATACAGGGAACCAATAATGATGGGAAGGAAACTGGGACTTAGATTAATGATGTGGATCAGAAGGAAGAAAGAAACATTCAACCATAACAGAATGAAGAAACAAGAATTCAAAACAATGAGGAGAGGCTTAGGAAGCTCTAGGACATCTTTAGATATTCCAACATCCTAATTATAGGGGTACCAGAAGGAGAAGAGGAAGAGCAATAAGTGGAAAAGGTATTTGAACAAATAATGAAGGAGAACTTCCCCAATCTGGCAAAGGAAATAGACTTCTAAGAGGTCCAGGAAGCTCAGAGAGTCCCAAAGAAGTTGGACCCAAGGAGGGACACACCAGGGCACATCATAATTACATTAGCCAAGATTAAAATGAAGGAGAGAATCCTAGAAGCAGCAAGAGAAAAGGAGACAGTTACCTACAAAGGAGTTCCCATAAGACTGTCAGCTGATTTCTCAAAAGAGACCTTATAGGCAAGAAGGGGCTGGAAAGAAGTATTCCAAGTCATGAAGGGCAAGGACCTACATCCCAGATTGCTGTATCCAGCAAAGCTTTCATTTAGAATGGAAGGGCAGATAAAGTGCTTCCCACATGAGGTCAAATTAAAGGAGTTCATAATCGCCAAGCTCTTATATGAAACATTAAAGGGACTTATCTAAGAAAAAGAAGATAAAAAACGTACAGTAAAATGACAGCAAACTCCCAATTATTAACAACCATTTCTAAAACAAAAACAAACTAAGCAAACAACTAGAACAGGAACAGACCCACAGAAATGGAGATCACATGGAGGGTTATCAACAGGGAAGTGGGAGAAAGAGAGAGGGGGAAAGGTACAGAGAATAAGTAGCATAGATGGTAGGTAGAAAATAGACAGGGGGAGGGTAAGAATAGTATGGGAAATGTAGAAGCTAAAGAACTTATAAGTATGACCCATGGGCATGAACTAAAGGGGGGAATGTGGGTGGGAGGGGGTGTGCAGGGTGGAGGGGACTGAAGAGGGGAAAAGGGGACAACTGTAATAGCATAATCAATAAAACATTTTTAAAAAGATAAAAATATGAACAGTAAAATGACTACAAACTCACAACTATCAACAGCTGAACCTAAAAGCAAAAACTAACTGAGCAAACAACTAGAACAGGAACAGAATCACAGAAGTGGAGATCACATGGAGGGTTATCAGTGGGGTGGGGGAGCAGGGAGAATGGGGGGAAAGGTACAGGGAATAAGAAGCCTAAATGGTGGGTACAAGACAGACCAGGGAAGGTTAAGAATAGTATGGGAAATGGAAAAGCCAAAGAACTTATATATGCAATGCATGGACATGAACTAAGGTAGGGGAATGCTGGTGGGTTGAGGGGTGCAAGACAGAGGGTAATAAAGGGGAGAAAAAATGGGACAACTGTAATAGCATAATCAATAAAATATAGTTAAAAAAAAGAATCAATGGACAAACAAGAGGGTGGAACAACAAACTGATGTTTCTCCCTCTCTCCCGCCTTTCTGTCTGTCTAAAATAAATAAATAAATAAAAATTTTTTTGAGCCCTGGCTGGTGTGCCTCAGTGGATTAAACACCACCTGTGAACTAAAGGGTCACTGGTTCAATTCCCAGTCAGGGCACATGCCTGGGCTGTGGGCCAGGTCCCCGGTAGGGGGCGCTGAAGAGGCAACTGCATGTTGATGCCTCTCCCTTCCCCTCTTTAAAAATTAAATAAATAAATAAATAAATAAAATCTTTTAAGAAGTTGTTTTTTAAAGTGTGCAAGCCATTATATGAAATGTTGACGGAACTTAAGAAAAATCAAAGCTATGAACATTAAAATGGCAGCAAACACAACTAACAACAACTGAATCTAAAAAAACAAACTAAGCATATCACCAGACCAGGAACAGAATCATAGATATGGAGATCGTTTGGAGGATTATCGGGGGGGGGGGGGGGGGAAGAATGGGGGAAAGATGCAGGGATGAAGAAGCATCATTGGTAGGTACCAAATAGACAAGGGGAGGTTGGGAATGGTATAGGAAATGGAGAAGCCAAGGAACTTAAATGCATGACCCATGGACATGAGCTAAGTGGCTGAGTTGCTGGAGGGAGTGAAAGTACTGGGAGGAGGGGGGCAAAAGAGGACAAATTGGGACAGCTGTAGTAGCATAATCAATAAAATATATTTTTAAATTTTTTTGGAAAAAAGGAATGTTTGTGTCGTGTAGTATAGGAGGAAATTGCTGAAGTTCACATGGCTTTCGCTGGCCAGGGCACCAGGGCCTCCTGCCCCTGGCGTCCAAGGGCCAGCGCTGAGCTCAGCCTCTGCTGCTGGCTCCTGCCTAGCTCCAGATGCCTGCCTATGGCCCAGGGTTTCAGTCTGTGCCACTTCTGTTCTCTTGCTCCCAAAGGTCATCTGGGGCGAAGAAGCAGCAGGTTCATGAGAGCTCCAGGCCCTTGTCCATTGAGCGCCCTGGGGCCGTGCACCCTTGGGTCAGCGCTCAGCTCCGGAACTCTGTCCAGCCCTCTCATCTCTTCATTCAAGACCCCACAATGCCACCCAATCCAGCCCCCAACCCTCTGACCCAGCTGGAGGAGGCCCGCAGGCGCCTGGAGGAGGAAGAGAAGAGAGCCAGCAAATTGCCCTCAAAGCAGAGGTACAGGGCCATGCGGGAAAGCAGGGCTGGCACCTTTCAGGGCTCCTCCAGGTACTATGGCTGCACTCGGGTGGAACTCCCTGAGGCCTGACGTTCATACATAGAGCCACACTGGGTGCCCGCCAGCAGTAGTGAGTTTTTCCTTCCAGTGTTTTCCACAGGGCCTTGCTGAGCAACCAAGGGCTAGGAGGGCAGGTGGTCATCACACTGTCCTGGGGAAGTGTCTTTCCCCTGATCATGCCTGCTCTGCTTTCTGAGCGTGACTCACTGCTGGTCTTTGTGGGAGGCCATGGGGTCCCCTCAGTGGCATGGAACTGCTGGAGGTTGCAGTCAGGCCATCACTGGTTGCTGTGAAGGCTGAGTTCAGAGGTGCTGGTCCCAGGAATCCTGGCTGCCTCCATTCAGGAGCCCTGCCCAGTGCCGTTTGCAGGTAGGACAGTAAGCAGTGCTGAGATATGTACGGTGTAAAACTTCGGAAGAGACCCCAGGCTCCACAGCCACTCCTCACTGTGCCTTCAGGGGTTAGGCAGCTCAGCTTTCTGCCTCCGTGGCCTTAGGCCAGGCCCTCTTCTCTCCTCCGGGGAAGCAGGGGGACTAGAGGAGCTTCCTTGACCCTTTTCACTGGTCTTTGAGGTCATTTTCCCAGACATGCTGGTTCATTGGAACCCCCAGGCGATGAGAGTTTCTCAGGGCCTGGAATCTGTGGTTTGCTCCAGGCCCTGGCATCACAGCCACTGTTTCCTCACACGTACTAGTTCCCCTTGCCCAGTCTTCGGTCATCCAGTTCCCGACTCCACTTCCCGTGGGCCTCACTGTGTGGGGTGACGCTGCTCTGTGGAAGCTGGTGTCAGGTGCCACCTCTCCCCGTCACCCATCTGGGGCACACGTGGAAGTCTGAAGGTGTCCCCTGGTCATTGAAGGTGACCGTGTTTTTTACAGCCAACTCAAGGCTCACCTTCTGATCTTGTTCATCCAACATAGAACCGGCCATCTCTGCGCAGGACACCTGTGGCCCGGAGGCCGATGAGGCAGCAGGGGGCTGGGACTCCTCCCTCTGCCAGGGGTTTCCTGGTGCGTCATTTTTGCTGTGATCTCTGGGGAGTAGGGCTCGTGTCCCCTCTTCCTGCCACCACCCAGCCCATCCCTCACAACAGTGTGGTCTGTCTGTGGCTGTTGGAGTCATTCTGTGACATGTTTTGGGGGGTAAGCCACTTGCGGGGTTTCATCCAGTGGCTCTGGCATTTCCATGTGTCGCCAGTTGAGGGCATGTGGGCCTTTAGGTAATTGGCCACAGAGCAGAGGTCTGGAGGTGGCAGTGGAAGTTCTGGGCCTCCCCAAGCTCCTTGTGGGGTGACCCCATTTAAGTCAGAGCACAGATTACTGTTAGGACCACACAGCTCATGCCCAGGGTAGATGGCCACTTAGAGAGGAGCTGCTGGGCAGTGAGCCCCAGAACAGGACTCTGGCGGCTTTGAACAGAGCAGTGACCATGCTCCAGGACCCAGGCCCACATCAGAGCTCCAGGTGGGAAGAGCTGCACCCACAGAGAAGAGGCCAGACCCTCTTGGTGTGAATGAAATGAGAATCCCAGCACCTTGGAGGAGGGGCTCCCCAGTGTGTGTTCCAGGGAGCCAGAGGGCTCAGACCACGGACCCATCTGGGGAGCCTGAATGGTGCAGGCAGCATCTGTTTCTCAGCTGGCCTGATAGCTTCGCCGCCCAGACAGGGTTTGCCCGTATCACAGCGGGAGCCTTGCGCAGTGGTGATGGAGCCTTTCAGGGAGCACCTGCTCCACCTGCTCACCTTGTTGTCGCCTCAGAGTGTGGAGACAGCCCTGCCCCAGGCCTGTGTGGCTCACTGACGCGGTTGTTCCCTAGGTATGTGCAGGAGGTCATCCAGCGGGGGCGCTCTTGCGTCAGGCCGGTGTGCACGCCCGTGCTGAGCGTGGTGCCAGCAGTGTCCGACACGGAGCTCTCCGAGACAGAGTACGTGTGTCCCCCATGGGTCTTCTCGAACTGCTCGGCCAGCCTACATTGTGGGCCAGGGGCAGTGGAGCAGCGGCATCTGTTCCCAGGGCGGGGAGCCTGGGCACCACACTGGAAGATCTGGGGCTGCAAGCTTTTCCCAGGCCTTTCCTTCCTGTGTCTGTCAAAGGGGACACACTGACTGTCCATGTGGTGACAGATGACTGACAGGTTAGACAGGAGGTCCATTCTACTCTGTCTCTTGTGCTCTGGCCATATACCCTCCCTGCCTGCCTTTACTGTCCTTGCAATTCCCAGCCAGGCCTTGGGATCTGAGAGCCACAGTCACTAGCCCGACACGCTGTTGACAGAGAGTGGCAGCACCTGTGGTGCTGGAAGCTGTGTGTGCGGTGAGCCGGGCTGTGTTTTTGCTTGGGACACGTCCATTCCCCAACCTCGTGTGGAGGAGGGCGGGCATCGGGGAGCTGCAGGCCACATGCAGGCAGTGCGTGGTCAGCACACCCCTGCCATGTTTCTGTTCAAGACACGGCAGGGCCCTCTCACCTTGGCCCTGGCCAGGTTGCTCCGGATAATGCCAGCTGGCTCAGAGCCTCCCCAACAGGTGGGGCCTGGAGTGGCAGGAACCCTACTTAAAACAGGCTTACCCATAACTATGCAGGTGGGCCCCCAGGACCATCTGGGTTTGAGGTTTCAGGACCAAGGGAAGGAAAACAGGTGTGGAGGATGGCTAACGCAGTGAGCGGCTGCACAGGCGAAGTGACTGTAGTGTGTGTCCGAGAGCACCAGGGAAAGGAGAGCCCACTGTGAGCTCCGGTGGCCTTCCCGACCTGATGCTGGTGCAGGAAGCTTCCCACCACAGCCCCCTGGCGGGAGCCAAAGGCTGTGCCCATGTGTACTCAGGCAATTCCAGTGCAGTCAAAAGGATCAGGGACGTTTATGGGGACAGGGAGTGCTCCCTGTCCCAGACATAGAATGGCTGCTCAGCACCCATTGAGGTGAGAGCCCAACCCAGGGTGCTGGCCTTACCCTTCTCTGGAGTCTGGCTGGATGTTGCTGCTGGTTTTCGGACGAGCTCTCTGCAGGGGTGTGGGGGAGGTCCGTGTAACTCATCGTAATTCTGTTTCTCCAATATCTGGCCTTCCATGTCTGTGCAGTTTGGGGGTAGCAGGCTTTATTAGGGTGCAGGCAGTGTAGTGTGGCCCAGAGGCAGGGGCCGTATTGGTTCTAGTGGCACAGCCACCTTAAGAAGAAGGAGGAAGGATCCACTGTGGGTTCAAGACCTGAGAGGCCTGCTAGCCTCCTTTCATGTGGCTGGGGTAGCGGGTGCTGCCCATCAGCCAGTTCAGGCCACAGCGAGACCTGGGACTTTTCAGGGTGTGGAGGAGGGAGGCAGGTGAACTGAGGCACTGTGGGGCAAACGAGGGGTGGGAGACGAGCCGGCGTCCATGCTGTGTGTCTTTGTGCGTGGGTTTGGCCCAGGACTGGAACCCTGGATTGAGATACCATGCGGGGCAAGGGCCCTGGGGGGCTGGGTGCGGCTCTGTGGTGGGATGGACACAGGGGCCTGTGGATGCGTAGCATTTCTGAGTGTGTTCCAGCTCACCCCTGTGGCCTCGTCCCATCGTTTCCTGGGGAGTCCAAGGCCTGAGGGTTATTGGGAGGTGCCCTGCGGCATTCTGAACCCAGCAATAACCACGGTGTCTCTGCCTCCAGGACGAAGTCGCAGAGGAAGGCGGGTGGTGGGAACTCCCAGTTGTGCGACAGCATCGTTGTGGCCTATTACTTCTGTGGGGAACCCATCCCCTACCGGACCCTGGTGAGGGGCCGTGCGGTCACGCTGGGCCAGTTCAAGGAGCTGCTGACCAAGAAAGGCAACTATAGGTGAGAATAAAGGGCTGGGGGTCTGGTGAGCAGGTATCCTCCCCAGGAGGTAGTGCTCAATGCTGGGGGCCCTGTCCTGCCCTGTTCTTGTCCATCAAGTCCTTGTTCCCCCGACCCTTTACCTGCTCACCCAACCCTGAGCTGTTGGCGGAAGTGCCTGGTTATGTGAAGCATGGGCAGCCCCAAGCCTTCCAGCCCCAAATGCCAGCCTTAGGTGATTGAGGCCTCCAGGCTAGCTGAAGGGTCTGGACAGTCCCTACCTTAAAGATGGGGAAATAGGGCCAAACACAGTGGTCTGTCTGTCCCCATGCCGGTCTGACCTGCGTTGGCCTTGTCTCCAGCCTTCTGATTGAACCCATTTTTATTAGACACAGAAGCCAGGGCCCCTCCTCTTAGGGTCTGCCATGGGCTACTGGGCCCTGCCAGCCTGAGATCAGCACCTGAAGGCTCCTGGGTAAGCACTGCAGGAGGAGGAGGGTTCACATGGGGTCTTAGCCGGGGTCAGCCCACCGTGACCTCCAGTGAGTGGTTTCTCTGTCCACTGAGTGGTGAGAAAGTGCCCTTTGGAAGTGGAGGGTGTGGCCGCTAGAGAAGGGCCTGGCTCCACAGGGTTCTGTGTGGGCCTTTGGGGAGGCAGCGCACCCTGCTGGCGAGGACGTGCTCAGCCTTGAGGAAGCAGAAGCCCTGGCCCTGGCCCCTTCTCCCCACAGCCCTCTGGAGGCCAGGGCGGAGGACCCCACATGTTATTGCTCACTGTCCACGCCCCAGCGCCGGCCACCAGGCAGAACCAGCTCACGTGCCCTGCACGATGCGCATCGTCTGGAGTGTGGCCGCCAAGTGCTGTGCCTGTGGGACCATGGGGCCAGCTAGGAGGTTGGGAGGCCCCGAGGGTGTGGGGCCCTGGGCAGGGAAGGAGTGCACAGGCCCTCATCTCCTCCCACCCCATCCCCCAGATACTACTTCAAGAAAGTGAGTGACGAGTTTGACTGTGGCGTGGTGTTCGAGGAGGTCCGGGAAGACGAGGCCGTCCTGCCTATCTTCGAGGAGAAGATCATCGGCAAGGTTGAGAAGGTGGACTGAGTGGCAGGCCCGGCCTCTGCACCAGGCTGCGCTCTCATCAGGTGGGACAGAGAGGGCCACGAAGGGCTGTGCCACATCAGGTGCTCTCACGCGTGTGCAGACACAGTGCTGCTCATGTAAGGCCAGGGACTGTCTGTCCCCTGCTGCCCCGCTTTGGGCCATCTGTGCCCTGGTGAGTGGGAGTCCCGCTGAGTGGTCCCACAGGTGTCTGTCCGGCTGCCAACGAGGGGGCCCCATCCACCCCTCCACAGCACTACTTTGAGAGTCCACCCAAACAAGCAGGGAACCCTCTACAGGGCTGTCTTGATGACCTTCCCCAGCGGGCCCCTGCCGCTAACCACGGGCCCATCTTCTGGTGCCTCCCCCAGGGCGCTCACACCACGGGCTCTGCCTCTCCCTTCAGGACTTGCCCGCCATGCCCTGCCCTTGTCGGGCCTAATGCAGGCCCGGGGCTCAGGGGGCCCTTGGGGCCCCTAAATTGTACATGTCACAGAGTGCCTTCAACACAGCTTGTCTCTTGCTGCCACTGTGTGGATCCGGCAATGGGGTACCTCATTGCTCCCTCTCCACCCTCAGTCTCCACAGCGCTGGCTCAGTGGGTCCCAGGCCCCTCCTCTCTGAGGGCCCATGTAAATATGTACATTTCTCAGGCTTGGGCCAGCAGGGGGCTGCCCCAGCCCGTTTTTCATGCGCTGACTTGTACAATTATCTTTTCAAAGGTACTTGGATAATAATGAAATAAAATCAGTTTAGAACCTCCCCTGGCTGTGGAGTATACAGATCTTCCGTCAGTGGGCCCTGGTCTCGGGGAGCACCACCCTCAGCCAGCTTCTGCCACGGGTGGCCCGTCCCCTCTCTCCCGGCCTGCTCTGTACAGTGCATGTCAGGCCTCAGCAGCAAGGTCACACTGGCATCCAGAGGTCTCAGGAATGGGGTGTCTTGTGGAGCCAAGATGGCAGAGCGCTGGAGAGGGAGGGGCCAAAGCTGGCAGCAACATCATGTCCCCCATTCCTGCCCAGGTGGGGACCCAGACTCATACCTGAGCGCAGTATCCGCTGAGGAGGTCTGGGAGTAAGGTCTAGGCCCCATCCAACATGGAACCCCAGGAGGCTGAAATTTGGCCAAAGCCAAGGACTGGGGGCCAGCTGTGCTCAGGAACCACACACAGTGCACGACTAAAACTCTTTATTCAGTGCCCACAGCTTCCCAGGCACCCGAGGAGGTGGCTCCCTAGCACTGATGGGGTGGCTACAGCTCTTCCTTGGGCTCCACGGTGGAATTGGCTACTGTCTCCTGGAAGGGGTCACAGAGGTACAGCTTCCAGCCCAACCCTGCCTAGACAGTCCCGTGACCACCCATCCAGAGACTTTTCCAGAAGCCCGGAACCCTGGGATAGAGGCACTCACCGGGAAGGGGGCTAAGGGCTCCTCGGTGGGCTCCTCCTCAGGTAGCTTGCCCCCATTGTCCAGGAACTTGGAGAGGGTCTCCAGGTCCCGGGCGCCTCTGTAGTCAATCACCTGAGGAGGAACCGGAGGGTCTGGAGGATATGCCAAGTCCTCCCAGCCCCTGCCCTGACCTGGCCACACCTACCCCACACTCCACCGTCTAGGGCCCCACCCTAACCGAGACCCTGTCCAACCCAAGGCTAAGACTACACCCTGTACTGGCTCAGCCTTGTACTCTGAGACGCAGCCCATCCCAGAGCCCACCTGCTAAGGTCACACTCTAGGTCTAGGTCGTGCCCATCTCCCTCTCAGGACTCAGACCAAGGAGGGTGGGGTCCCACCTCACCTTCTGACCCTGCCCTGCTGGGAAGTACTTGAGGGTGGGGAAGCCATGCACAGGGAAGGCTTCCAGCTCATTGGCCGTGGCATCTAGCTTGGCAATGATGATGTCCTCATGGTCCCTGTACTTCTCGGCCAATGCCTCCCAGGTCGGTGCCATCTCCTTGCAGTGGGTACACCATGGGGCATCTAGAACGGGGGGTGTTGGCAGGCCAGCTAGACCCCATACTGCCCACCACCCACCATCCACTGCCTTCCACACTCACAGAACTTGATAAACACATTCTTGGTTTCATCAAAAGCGACCTGCTCAAAATTCTTGCCCACGAGGGTCTTGACTGGATGCTGGTCCCAGTCAGGGGGGATCTCCTGGCTCAGAAGATAGGGCTGGGGGGAACCAGGCCAGATGCTTTATTGGGGGTGTCTTCTGAAAGCTGCTGTTCCCACCCCACACCCTGGGTGGGCCACCCAGCACAGACCTTGACCTTGCCACCAAGGACTGAGTGGCAGAAGGCAGCTACCGAGGTGGCGGTGATCAGTCTGTGGTCTGCAGGCATGTACTTCTTAGTGGTCTCCATGTTGATGAAGCGCAGAGTGGGGGCCTCCTCTGCTCTGAGCCCGAAGTACTGCAGCACGTGGCTGTTGTCGGCACCCACATCCACCACCACAAACAGCACCTGCCAGCGGGGAGTGAGCACTGGGCACTGGCCTCCCCACCACCCGCCCGCCACCCCCCAGCCAGTACCTTCCCCCTGAATGGAGGCGCCGCCTCCCTGAAGCCCGCCAGCAGCTCCTGGTGCGGGCCCAGTGTCTGGTTGATGAACAGCAGCAAGTGGTTGAGGATCCTGGCCGCAAAGATCTTGGGGGACGTCTGCGGAGGCAGGCCGGACTCACGGGGGCTGGCTCCCACGGTCCCCCTCCCACTGCCCCCATGCCTGCTCCTGTACGTGCTCCTGCAGCCCACTCACCTGGCTGTTGTACTCAGTGACCAGGTGCATGCTGTGCGTGAGGAGGAAGCGGGACAGATCATCCTGGTCCAGGCCCAGCTCCTCGTCCACTGGGAAGTCTGCCCGTCCCTCGTCAAACTGGACAACACCAGATGGGTCAGCAGGAGCCATAGCCCCTACCCTAACCACTGCCCTGGCCCTCACCCACCTTCTTAAAAAGAACCACAGTGTCTTTGGTGAGGCCAAACTTCTGAAAGAGCTGCGGCTGGTTGGTGAGGCCAAAGGTCATATCCAGAGCATCCTGGGCCAGAGCCAGGAAGGTAGCCACATCCTCACCCTGCAGGTCCTAAGAGGCCCATGTCTGTGAGGCCAGCTGGGGCCACAGGCCCTGCTCCCAAGGCCTGGACCCCCATGCCACTAGCTCACCTGGAAGAAGCCAATGACCACTACGTCCTGGGCATCTATCAATGCTTGGGCGCCCTCCTCATCCTCCAAGCGTGTAGTGCTGGGACCCACCCGCCGCCTCAGCCACTCAGCGATGCCCTCGGCCTCCCGGGGGCCTGTGGAGAACCCCATCAGCCTGGGCCCAGCCCCTGCCCACCCCACCCCACACACACCTACCCCCATACCAGTATACTCCTCCGGGTGTGTGCGGTTCCCATCACGGAAGAACTTGAATGTGGGGTACTCTGTCACAGCAAACTCTTCAGTCAGCTCTGGATCAGCAGGCCCGTCCACCTTGGCCAGCCTGGCTGTGGCTGACTCTGCTGCCAGCAGGGCAGCTGCCTTGATGTACTCTGGGGCCAGTGCCTTGCAGTGTGCACACCACGGGGCGTCTGGGGGACAGGACCATGAGTGCCCCCGGCCTCCACAGTGCCAGCCGCAGCCCTGCTCCCCGCCTGGCCAGAGCTGGCAGGTGTAGGGTCAGTCAGGTCCAGCACGGAGCATGTGCTGTCTATAGAGGGCCCCGTCCAGCCCCAGCTGCATCATGCCCACGCACCAGGGACCAGACTGTGCAAGGCCCCCACATCGGGGAGCAGTGGCCAGCACCTCCCAGACAGTACATTTGAGAAGGATCTTCCCACTGCTGCTCCCTGCGGCAACGCTCCCTGCCATATGCTGCTGCCTGTCGGTGCCTGCCAGCTCAATGGCTTTCATATGTGTAAAAGGTGGTGAAAAAAACCACAGAAGGAAATGCAAGGCATGAGTTTTTATCTGGCCCTTCACAGAAAGAGTCTGCAGAAGGACGGGGACCACATGTCTCCCCTCCACCTGTGCCTCCTCTCCCACCTGCTCAGGCTGGACCCCCAGACCCTGTGCCCACCAGAGAAGTGCCTTCAAGTGCATAAGCCACCACCGAGCCCGCACAGTGGGGGGCTGAGCACACTGGGTGACACCTGTGGGTCCCCTGGCCCTGCTGACCCTGTGCACTCACAGAACTCCACCAGCAGGGCAGGGTGGTCCCGCAGGGCCAGGCCCAGGGTGCGGTTGCTCAGCACCAAGATCCCATCCTCCTCAGGAACCTCCTCCTCCTTCCAGGGCTCCTCCGAGGGGCCCCCAGGCCCTGGGCTCTGCCCCCATAGGCCCAAGGCCCCAAGCAGCAGCAGTAACGACACAGACAGGAGCTGGCTGTCCATGGCAGTCCAGAGGCCCACGGGCGGTGGCAGATAAGGGGGCCGGGGGCCAAGCAGCAGCTGCCACGTGGCACCCAGTCCTGGTCGCAGGAAAGATAAGGCCACAGGCTCCCCCCACCCCGGGGGGAGGGGAGGTAGACAGAGGCGACACCGTGGGCACTGAGACAGGCGTTTAATGGGGCTATTCAGGGCACAGTGCCAGGCCCAGGAAGGGAGTGTCCCGAGATGGGGCAGAGGTCATGAGGGGTCTAGTCACTGACAGAGGAGCTGGGGAATGCTCGGGGGTCCCTGTACAGTGACTGACAGAGGCAGAGGAAGCCAGGACCCCAGGCGGGAAGACAGCTCCCAGGGCAGGGCAGGGCAGGGAGGGCGGGTGCTCAGCTCTTCCAGTCCTGGCAGATGCGGAGGCCCCACTCCCAGGAAAGGTGGTCTGCCCTGTCGTCGTCAGTGAAGAAAGACGTGACCACATAGGCGCCCCTCACCAGTGCGCCCCGTGGCACCTCCTCCACCGGAGTTACAAACTCGTACTCCTGGGTGCTTGGGCCGTAACTGCCCACCATGTACACGGCCTTGTCCACTGGGGGAGGGGGAGGACGTCAGGGGCTGCCCTCTGTGCCACTGGCCCCCAGTCCCCCAGCCCCCAGGCCTGCCCTTCACAGGGCCCTCACCTCGCAGGCCCCTGCGGTAGGTGTGATGCAGACATTTGAGGCCACTGACAATTTCCTTATTGACCTGAGGGACAGAGAGTGTTAAGGGGCCCGTCTTGGAGGCTGAGCCTGTGGCTGGCTGGCACTGCCCATGATAGCTGCCCTCACCTTAAAAGTAATCTTCACTTTGTAATCAACGCCCTCCTTCAGGACGAACACCTGGTTTTTCAGTGCAGCCAGCTCCCCTGAGGGAAAAGCACAGCTGAGGGACCCATGCCTGCAATGGCTGAGACCCTGCCCAGGAGCCCCCACAGTGGGGCCGTGTCCGTGACGTCTGCGTGATGGTTCTGAGGGCCGGGGTTTGGCATGGGGTTTGAAGAGGTCTCTACCCCAAAGGGCAGCCTGTTTTGCAGAGGGGCGTTACCTGTGAGGTCCATGGTCATGGGCCCTGGAGCCTGCTCGGACATCAGTGTCAGCCTGGTCACCTGCACGTTAGGCAGGCTCGGATCTGAAGAGAAATTGGAGGTCTACGAGATGCACCCCCCAATTTTCACCCACACCCCCCACATCCAGGGCCCGTTCATACCCACAGCTAGCGGCAGGGACCCCAGAAGCACCCGCTTGTACTTGGCCAGGCTTTCATCGTCTGGGTCCAGCTGCTGGATCTCTAGGAGGCTCTTCCTCCCCGGGGCCCGGTACCCTGGCACAGCCTCGTCCAGCACCTCATCTGGTAGCAGCTGCCCCCCTTCTTTGTCTGTCAGAAGGACTGGGGTTGGGGAGGAGGGTGAGCGAATGCCACCAGCTATCCTGGGCATTCACTTGTGAAACTGGAGCCCCCGCGTCTGGTCGGTTGTACCTCCCCCTGCCAGCAGGGGCTCGGAGGGAAGAGGTGTGGGGCTGGCAAAGGTGTGAGCTCAGAGAGGCAGGGGTGCATGGGGCCTCAGGGAGACAGGCGGGCTGTAAGACACTTAGTAGCATCCACACCCTTCAGGAGGGGCTCTGGGGGTTGGCGCAGGTTCACAAGAGCCAAGTGACATTTCCGGAGGCACCAGCTGGCTTCTTCTGGCCCAGCCATCCATCCAGGACCCCTCCCTGACTCTGAGGCCAAAGGTGGGGGGAATCAAGACCCCCAAATGGGGGACATCTCCAAGGACTGGGGACCACCACCATTTAGTGGTGAACTCCAAAGTCCTTCCTGAAGCAGAGGCCCTGTCCCCATGGGCCTCTGGGACCCCCAGTGCTCCAAGGCCTCTCTCCGCACACCCACAATGCTCTCAGAAGCCTCTGGCCCCTATCATCCTGCTCAGTCAGGGGCTGGGGTCTCTGATTGCCTTCCCACAGTTCTAGGAGTTTCTTCCATAGCTCCCTGGGGGGTGGGGTTAGCTTTCCTCAGCTTAAGCTCTGGGACCACCTCCCAGAAATTCCTAGAACCCCTTCCTGAACTGGGCGGGGATAGGGGTCCCTAACCCCTTTCCACAGTGCCTTGGGACAGGGCTTGTCGGACTCCCTGCCCATTGCGCTCCAGTCTTCTCAGGAATCGCCACACACCCTGAAGGAGCCTCAGCCCCACCCAAAGGAGTAGGATGTCTGGAGCAGACCCGCCCACTCTTGGCTCCTATCCCCAGGAGTGTTTAGCCTGTAGGAAGCCCCCCAACCTCACCAGAGCCCAGCCGGGAGGACCATACCACAAGGTCCCCGCGTGCCCCCAAAGTTTCCACGGGGGGAGGGGCGGGTCCCTGCCTCAGGCTAACCCCCCGCCCACGTGGCCGCCCTGGACCCACACGAGCCGGCTCACCTCGGGCGCACAGCGCCAGCCGGAGCAGTTCCAACAGCTGCGCCCCCAGCTCGCACGCATCCAGGCCCAGCATGGTGGCCCGCGGTCCGGCTCCGCCGCGGAGCCGCCTAGGAGCCGCCGCCCGGCTTGGCGCTCAGCCCCGGCGCGACTGCGGTGAGCTCATCCCGGCCGGGAGCGCCCCCCGCGCCCAGCGCCGCGCCCGCGCCGCGCGCCCCCAGCCGCTCCGCGGACCCCGCGCAGCCCCGCAGAGACGCGCGTGTCGCCCGCACCGCGACAGCACCCAGTCGTTTCCGCCCTCCGGCCCAACTGGACCTTGCACAGCCTCCGTGGACATGGCCACAGTCACGGTCCCAATGGCCCGCCCCACTGCACCCTGCTCTGGCAATCAGGGCTGCCTTGCCCTCACTGCGCCGGGGGAGTCTGGGGCCACTCTAGGGAAGCCTTTGGGCGGGGCCGGTGGGACTGAAAGTGCCCAGTGAAGCAGGTGCTACCCCCGCCCCATGTCCCCAGGCTGTCGTTACTAGCGGTCAATGCAGGCCGCACCTGGGACCCAACAGCAACCCCCTCCCCCCCACACACACACTTCCTCCCAGCAGGGCTTCTGTCTGGGCAGAGGGGGTTCCTAGAACCGTCTGGCCTTGGGGGCACACCCTCCTGGCCCTGCACCCCAGAGGTTACAGCCATTAGCGCAGAGAGACCAGAGTTCGTATGCACAGGGTGGGGGTCACCACCCACTCAGTCCTTACTCAGTGTTCGCCGACTTCACTGTGTGAGTGTGGTGGGGTGGGGGTCTCTGTATGCTCTGGGGACTCAGAGGATTCTGAAGGCCCCTCCCTGTCTTTGGGGAGAAGAGGGCACTGATTTAAAGTAGCACCGGGGAGATGGAATGTTGAGAAAGGGGACACGGAGGGGCTTCCGATCTTAACACCGAACAAACCCTGGGGTGTGCAGATGGGAATCAACCCGGGCAGGGAACATGCGTGAGCCGGACTTCAGGCTGGGACAGCGGGTCAAAGGCCTAGGTCTGAGTGGAGGAGGAGGAGGGGGGACAGCAGCACGCAGTGTCATGGGGTCCTGGTGGCATCTGAATGGTGCCATGCGTGGTGTGATGCAGTCACAGGCACACACTTAGGGCAATCAGACCCCTTGCCCTGACCGCCTGCACAGACCCTCTGCCCCGGTACCCGAACATCCTGAGGGCCTCACGCATGGGGTGAGCATGGGGGGCAGGGGTTACAGTAGACCCATTGTCCCCCACCCCAGCCCCTGGGACTTCCCTAGTAGTCTCTTCTCCTGGAGACCCTCCCCTCACAAAGCCCCCTCCCCTTCCCTGATTTCCCATTCTTTACCTAGTCCTTGGCTCCTCTCTGAGCTCCCGTCCCTCTTCCTGAGGCCCTGTTCCCTCACAAGACCTCTCTCTAAGCCTGCATCTCCGGGCCCCACCTCAGGGCACCTCCCACAGGCACGCAGCCCCCCAGCAAGTCCTCGCTGGCACAGGCCTCAGTTTCTCCAGACCTGAGGGAAGACTCGTGAGGGTGGCCAGTCTGGTGCCGGCCCCGTCTCAGACCTGGAATGGGACCTGAAGCCCAGGCCCAGGAGGGTTAATTCGGGCGTAGGGTGGGGCAGAGCGTGGAAGACGCGAATACCGCCTGAGGGCTTCACTCCACAGCCATGGCCGATGGACCTGCACACCATGGTGGGCGCTCCTGTGCACAGATGCCTCACCTGAGCAAGGTGGGTGCCATGTGGGGGTCCTGCCGTCCCCAGGATTTCCAGGTATTGAGACCAGGAGGGGCAGAAGAGGAGTGGGTGCGGTGAGCTCGGGCCTGGATGCGGGCCTTGGGGTGTTGGCATTTTGTGGAGCGGGGTGAAGTGCGGAGCCCCCGTGCTGTGGGGGAAGGGTCAGCCTTGCCTCCACCGCTTCCCCCACCACCCCGTTACCAGCGTGGCCTGAAATCCCACCATCTGTGCACGTTAATCTCTGCGCACACTGATCCAGCAACCCGGCCAGGCCCGTGGAATCAGAATCCAGGGTGGGGGGGGGCCGGTGGGGCAGCCCCTCAACGCCCCCTTTGCCCAGATGGAGCGGATGGTGTTGAGTATGCAGGACCCCGACCAGGGCGTGAAGATGCGGGGCCAGCGACTGCTCATCACAGTCATTCCTCACGCTGTGACTGGTGAGGTGGGGGGCTGGGGTTGGGGTTGGGGGGTGCCGGCCCTACCTTGGCCTCCCCCACCCAATCTCTGCTATGTAGGCAGCGACGTCGTGGAGTGGCTGATCCAGAAGTACTGCATCTCAGAGGAGGGTATGGGGGCGAGCCTGCTCCCCATCCTGGCCCCTACTTGACCTGGGGTCCCTGGGCAGATGAGGTTGGGCCTTCTGGGGCTCACCAGTATCAGGGCCAAGCCACGTGTGTTGGGGAATCATCCCAAGAGACCCTGCTCCATTCCCTCCCACTGAGAATCCACCACCTTGACTCCCCTCCCCCCAACCCCACACCCCAGAGGCCCTGCACCTCGGCCTCCTGCTGCTGCGGCATGGCTACCTATATCCACTCCGTGCGGCCTGCAGCCTCATGCTCCAGCTCGATGGAACACTCTACAGGTTCCAGGTCAGGCTCGACTGGGAGTGGGTGGAAACCCCCCAGCCCGACTAGTAAGGATTTCTGGGAGGGGCAGGGCTGGGGTGGGGGCAAAATGTGGTGATATCACAGCAGGCCTGGTGGCCTACTGTCTCTTCCCCAAAAGGCCTGGGCTAGAATCTTGCTTGTGATGGAAAGGTCAAGTTAAGGGAGGGAACTTCAGCTTCTCTGGGACCACAGCAGGACCCCTGAAGGGGCGGCACCTGCAGAGGGCTCTGCTAGCCTTCCCAGGCCCTGAGACCCCCCCTCCAAGAAGGAGGCTGTGTGAGGCCTGAGGACAGCATCCCCTCAGTGCATGTGTGGCCTCAGTCCCGGTGGGGGCCCCACCTGTCCTTCCCAGCCACAGCGGGAACCCAAGGCTGGTCTGCCCTCTGCCTCTGGGCACACACTGTGACCATATCTGGGCTTGGGAAGGCCTCGCCCCAGCCCTCCCTGGAGTGGGGGCTCCTGAAGCTCAGAGTCAGGAAGGCAGCCCCTGCACTGGGCCCCAAGGGGTGAGTGGAGCTCGGATCCAGGTGAAGAGAAGTGCCCAGTGGTCGCTGAGCCTCCAGGTCATGGGCAGACAGGCAGATCCTCAAGTAGATCCCGCTGCCAGCCAGCCCGGCCTCTTCCTAAGGGAGCTGAGAGGGTAGGGGCAACTCCTGGGGTGGAGAAGGCCCAGGAGGTCCCAGACACCCCTTGTTCCCACATGGTACCAGACACCCTATTTCTGGACAAGCACTCTGTGGCTGGCTACTGAGCTGGACTATGGTGAGTAAGGAGGGATGGGCTAGCCTGGGACAAGCTCCCAAGACTGGTGGCCTCCGGGTGATGCCACGGGGTGAAGGGGGCAGACATTGCTCCTCTGCAGCCTGTCCCCCTGTCCTTCCAGCCATCTACCTGGCCAAGAAGAACATCCAAAAGCAGGGGGCCCTGGCCAGCCATGAGAAGGTGGGACCCTCCCCCAGGCTGAGCCCAGCCAGAGGAACCCCAGCCCCACTCGTGTCCCTAGGGCCTCACGGTTTGCCTCGGATCACACAGCCCAGGCCCCAGGGTGATGCAGACACACAACCACGCCACACCCTGCGGCATCCAAGTGGGGAGGTGGGAGGGTCCGTGCCTTGCCCTAGAGCTTGGCATGGAAAGGGTTTACCCACTGGAGACCTTGACACCACCCCCAGGAGCACTATGACCAGCTGCACCGGAAAATCGGCCACACGTGGGACCTGGTAGTGATGCAAGCGAGAGAACAGCTGCGGTGAGCCCCCAGCCCAGCAAGTACAGAGCCCACGCTGCCGGCGTCCAGAGGCTCTCAGCCGGGCACTGGTAGTCATGGCACCAGAACAGCACAGCCCGGGCTTGGCCGCCTGTCCTGGCCCTGCCTGTGGTGGGGGGTAGGGGGGAGGCGCTGTGGTGGACACCTTGTTCCCTCAACTCTGCCTATCCCCACCAGGGCAGCCAAGCAGCGCAGAAAAGGGGACAGGCTGGTCATTGCCTGCCAGGAGCAGACGTACTGGCTGGTGAACAGGCCCCCGGTGAGCCCGTTGTGTGGGGTGGGAGTGGCTCCTTGGTCGACAGCAGGTCCTTCCAGGAGCCCGTATGTGCTCCTCAAATGTTCTACCATGGTTCGTGGGAAGGACACACCCGGTGGGGCCCGGAGGTCCTAGTTCTGTGGCTCTTCAGAACCCGGAGATCATGAAACCAGGTCTAGCTGAGGCTGCCCGCACTCAGACCACAGGACAAAAACCTCCTTTCTGGGTCTACGGGAGAGGCCTGGGGAAGCTGAGTGGGGAGACCAAAAGGCCCTTGGGATGAGGCCATCGAAAGTGAGACTTAGCTGCAGCTTCTGGGGGTCCGGGCCAGGGGTCAGGCCTTGTCCGGAACAGTAATCCTAGCTGCTGGTGTGAGGCCCCCTTCCTGTGTGGGGCAGTGGGGAGACGTCTGAGCCTGCAGCAGCCCCAGCAAACCATGAATGAAGCCCCCGTGGGAAAGAATGCAAGGAAAAGGATTCCAGGAGGCATTCCCGGCCAGATTACCTCATCAAGTGTGTGTGGGAGGGTTTATCTTTGGGAAAATGACTCTGTCTTCCTCCTGAGGGCCTGGTGATCTAGGGTCTAGCGACCCTAGAGGAAGTGGAGTAGGCGTGGCCCAAGGCTATGTGCCTGGGCTGGGGGCAGGGCCCAGGAGCAGACCAGGCCAGCCACGTGGGCTGAGGGCAGTGTGCAGGAGAGCAGGAAGGGCAGGCAGCTGGGGCCTCCAGGCAAGTAGATGAGAGGGCTCCAACCGGACGGCGGCAGGAGAGGGCCAGACCAGCACGTGTGTGTGAGGACAGCGTGGCAGGACAGGTGGGTTCAGGTGAGTGGGACTGTCTTAAGAAGGATTGTTAGGTGGCTAGGTTTGTGGCTTGAACTGTCAGGTATGTGGAGGTGAGCTTGGCTGAAAAGAGGAAGAATGGGGAGGTGGGGAGAGGAGAGTCAGGATTCCGCTTTAGCGGCAAAGCCAGGCGGGGAGACATGTGGCCTCGGAGCTCAGAGGAGCCGTGTGCAGGGAGAGGTGCTGGAAAGGACAGCCAGAGTGGCTCTGGGCCTCTGGGAGGGCAGTCTCCATGGGGTGGGAATGGGCAGAGAGGGGACTCAGGGGCTCAGGGCTCAGGACTTAGGTTTCTGAGTTCCTCTGTGCGTCAGTTTCCATGTTAAAGGGTGGCACGTGGGCTCGGAGCTTCAGTGTATGGAGGCCAGTGAGGGGCAGGGACAGGGCCCTAGGGTGGAGAGTCAGCAGTCTACCTGGGCTATGCCCCCCACTTCATCCAGTCTCCCCTCTGCAGCCTGGGGTCCCCAGCGTGCTGGAGCAGGGTCCGGAGAGAGGAGCCTGCATTGTCAGGCGAGTGCAGATGGTAAGGACCCTGCACGCATGCACGCCCCGCCTCCTGCCCACTGCCCACGCCTCCACACACGCCCCCGCCACTCCCACCCACAACACGCCTGTGCGCACACACGCCCCGCCGCCTCTCCACCACTGTGGGTCTACCTGGGAGCTGCCCCCGTCTGTGCATTCACCTGTCCACCCAAATGGCATTTGACACAGCCACGCCAAGTGCCCCACTCCCCTTCTGGTCTCATTCTCCCCTCACCCTAGTGCCCTGTTCTCAGCACCCCCACTAACTCTCATCCTCTCGCCTCCCACCTGCTGCCCTGGGTGAAAGTAAGTGCCATGGACCCTGGGAGGGTGGGGGGCTCTTCCCCCGCCCGGCCAGACCAGCCACCTCTCTCCAAGGCCCCAGGTGGCCTCGGGAACCGGAAGAAACAGCACCAGGACAGGCATGGCCAAACTTTATAGCAGTAGAGCCCCGTGTTCAAATCTCATGAAAACCAAAACATAGAACAGAACAGATACATTTAGTACCTTACCGATAAAACTTCTTCCTAACTTCAAAATCATAAGTTCATGATCACAGATTTATAATGTTCCAGTATGAAGTCAGTCCAGGAGAGCCGAGACAAAAATTGGAAATCACAGGCCCCCCCGGGGGGGGGGGGTTGCCTCCCCCAGCCGCATCAGGGGAGCCTCGGAGTGCTCGGAAGGCACAGCGGGTCCCAGGGCCCCAGGTGCACGAGGCGGTGGCAGGTGGGCTCCGGGCTCTGACCACGATGAGTTTGGAGCACGGTCAGGGGCTGGGGTTCCTGGTGTGACCGCAGTGCTGCTCCTCAGTCCTGCGCGGTTTTAAAAAGTGATTTAACACATTTGAAAATATGGACTAGTGATCATTGGGAACCTCAAGGCAACTCTGAGAACATTCTGGAAACCTCCAAACTATAGGCCCCAAAAGCTTCCTGGGAAGTCAGACCCTGCCATCAGAGGAGAGGCCCCAAGGCACGCGGCGGGGCCCGGACCCTTGTCTGCCGGCCCAGGGTGGGATGTCAGTCCCTAGTGCAGGCCTGCCTTCTAATGGCAGCTTTCCTGGCCTCTTGCAGACCAAGAACATGGATTTCTACAAGTGGGAGGTAGGTCCTGGGGGCCAACACAGGGGAGTGGGCGGGTCGACCCCGGCCAGACCCTGCCTCACAGGTCCCATGTCACAGATCGAGCACTGCAGAAAGGCGCTGGGCAGGATCCGGGTGAAGTCCTCCGTCTGCCTTGAGGCGTGAGTGGGAGGGAGTGATAGCAGGAGACCCCAAGCCCAGCGCCCAGACCCTTCCTCTAGTGCCCTTGACCCATAGCCCCTCCCTGCACGTGCCCTTGGCCCCACCCCCACCCCTAGGTACCTGAAGTTCAGCAGCCAGCACGGGCCGCATGACCCAATCACATCAGGGTGCCTGCCCAGCAACCCCTGGATCACAGGCGATGACACCTATTGGGCCATGAACACATCCAGGTGAGCCCAGGGTGCAAGAGGGCTCTGCAGGGGTTCTTCCCAACTGCCCCCCACCGCACGTTCCTCATGCTCCTGACACCGCCCCCCCTCCAGTGTGGCCGTACCCACAAAGCTCCGCGTAGAGCGATGGGGCTTCAGCTTCCGGGAACTCCTGGAAGACCCTGTGGGACGGGCCCATTTCATGGACTTTCTCAGAAAAGAGTTCAGTGGTGAGACACCCCCCTCTCCTGTTTGAGGCCCCAGTGAGGGAGGCTGGGACTCCCCCACCCCGTTTCTACTGGCCCTGGCTGCAGCTTGGGGTGGGCCTGACCACTTGGTGCTTGGACGCCCCAGCGGAGAACCTCAGCTTCTGGGAGGCGTGTGAGGAGCTGCGCCATGGAGCGCAGGCCCAGGTCCCCTCCCTGGCGGACGCCGTATACCAGTGAGTTTCAGAGGCGGGCCTGGCTGGCTGGAGGGCAGGCCCGTGGAGCCTGGACCCACCCTGGGGCTGTCCCCCTGTCCCCACACAAAGGCAATTCCTGGCCCCTGGCGCTGCCCGCTGGGTCAACATTGACAGCCAGACGATGGAGCTGACCCTGGAGGGCCTGTGCCAGCCCCACCGCTACGTGCTGGACGATGCCCAGATGCACATCCACATGCTGATGAAGAAGGTGAGGCACCTGCACTCGGACCCTGAAGCCACTTCCAGACTCCGTGTGGAGGTGTTTCAGGACGCTCCTCCACAGGACACGGGCCGCCTCCTCCCCTGCAACACGGTTGCAGATGCCAGCAGCACGCCCGAAGCAGTTGTAACTTGGTGTCCTCAAATAGCCAGTCGTGGGCCATACCTGCCCACATGGCCTCTTGGGCTAGTTTCCTGTTGCTCTTGTAAAAAATGCCACAAACTTGGTGGCTTAAAGGAACCCATGTTCACTCTCGGAGGCCAGAGTCTGGCACAGGGGTCGCTAGGCTGGAGTCAAGGTGTCCCCAGGGCTCTTTCCTTCTGCAGGCTTCAGGACAGAATCCGGCCTATGGCCTTTCCTTCCTGGATGCACCTGCACTCTTGGCTCATTGCCTGTTCTCCACCTTCAAAGACAGCAGTGTATCATCATTTTTCTTTTTTCATTTAAATTTTTAATAGTTTATTTATAGCATTGGCTGGTGTGGCTCAGTGGATTGCATGCTGGCCTACAGACCAAAAGGTCGCATACGCCTGGGTTGCAGGCTAGACCCCCCCACTGGGGACATGCGAGAGACAATAGATTGATGTTTCTCTCTCATGCTTTGATGTTTCTCTCCTTCTCTTTCTCTCTCCTTTCTCCTCTCTAAAAATAAAATACTTAAAAAACATTTACTTACAAATTTTCATAATTGAGATACAAATTGTATTAACGTGACAGTGGTGTATCTCTCTCTGACCCTCCTGCCTCCCTCTGTCACTCACAAGGGGCCCTGTGATTGCACCGGGCCTGCCTGGATTGCCCAGGCGGTCTCCCTGTGCCCACGCCATGAATTCAATCACATCTGCAAAGTCCCTTTGCCGCACAGGGGACATATTCACAGGATCTAGGGATTAGGGAGTAGACCTCTCTGGGTAGTTCTCTTTTTTAAGATTTTACTTATTTATTTTTAGAGAGGGGGAAGGGAGGGAGAAAGAGAGGGAGAGAAACATCGATGTGAGAGAGAAATAGGTTGGTGTCCTCCCTCTATCCGGGCACCTGGCCCACAACCCAGGCACGTGCCCTGACTGGGAATCAAACCAGTGACCTTTCAGTTCACAGGCTGGCGCTCAGTCCATTAAGCCACATCAGCCAGGGCTCCATCTTTTCCTTTAATTTTTTGTTTTCTTTTGAAGGAACTGGTCCTTTGTCCCATAGAGTTTCCCACAGTCTGGATTTTGCGAGTCCCTGTGGCATCTTTGACATGTTTCTCTGTTCCCTGTAGTCACAAAACATAGGCATTTATATTCGTCTTGATCAGAAGTCATTTTCAGCTTTGTTGTTTGTTCAGTTTTGTCAAGGATATTTTCTTCAGTTTGGTGTGTTCTTCTATCAGGAGGTCCATGAGGTTTGGCTGCTTCCCTTTTTGTGACTGAGCAAT
Source organism: Tonatia bakeri (assembly GCA_004024845.1). NCBI lineage: Eukaryota > Metazoa > Chordata > Mammalia > Chiroptera > Phyllostomidae > Tonatia > Tonatia bakeri. Next base: position 29,800 of record PVIA01005190.1, read on the forward strand.
CACGGAATGGTTCCCGACTCATGGTTCCGTCAGTGATGTCCTGATCCCATCACTGCCTCTTTGTCACAGGGGTGTCCAACCCAAGGCCCACGGGCCGAATGCGGCTCAGGACGGCTGTGATGCAGCCCAACACAAAACCGTAGATTTACTTAAAACATTATGAGATCTTTTTGTGTGTGATTATGCGTTGCAGTGTATTTAATGTGTGGCCCAAGACAGCTCTTCTTCCAGTGTGGCCAAGAGACGCCAAAAGGCCGGATGCCCTGGAGCAGCTGGGAGCCTCCCCTGCCTGGTCTCTGCTGGCCCAGGGACACCAATCACACAGGAGAGGCAGGACCAGTGCTTGATTCCTTCTTTTAATTACCTCTTATCAAAATAATGAGTTAGATCCCCGATCTGTCAAGGGAGGTCAGGAGGTTTCAATGTTTTTATTATTTATTTATGCACTTATTGTGAACATTTTATTTATTTATAAAGAGAGGGGAAGGGAGCAAGAGAGAGAAACATCGACCATCCCCTCGTGTGGGTCCTATCTGGGATGGCCCTGAACTGCTCCGTGGTGACGTGTGGTCTGGGTGCTGTCTCCCACTGGGATGTCCAGCTCCGCTTGTGACACTTTACTTTCAGTGTCTGGAGTTTGCTTATGTATTGTTTTATTTTATAATAATGTGAGATATCTACACAGTTTCAAAACTCAATCTGTAAAGCAGGGTACATTCAAACAAATCTAGCCATTGTCCCTGCCCCTCCACCTTCTTCTCCTTTTCCCAAGATACATTTCTATTTTCCTTTTTAAAATATTAGCACTTAGGTCCTCTCCCATTTCGTTGTTCACGGCAGTTTTCTCAACCTTGTTTTCTGTGCGACTCCATGTCCCACCCTCACCCATGGGGCCGACGGCCGCTCCGCACTCCCTTGCTGGCGGTCCCGTGGCTTGCCCCTCCTCACGTGGGCGCTGGGCTCTGGCTCCTCTTTGACCGTCCGGTGGTCCAACTGGATGGGGGCCCAGGTCCCTGCGGGTCAGCTGGGTCAGGGCAGGTCTGGGATGGCCGCCTCCAGCCCCGCCCACTGGAAGCTCTGAGCGTCAGAGCTGTGCCAGGCTGAAGCCAGGGGAAGCTGAGAGCGAGAAGGCAGAAGGCGCCAAGGCTGACACCCATCTCTTACAGGACTCCTACCCAAGGTTCCTGAAGTCGGACATGTACAAAGCTCTGCTAGCAGAGGCTGTGATCCCCCCGGAGACAAAGAGACGGTGAGTCCAGGGGGTGCCCTGTGCCTGGGGGCTGAGGGGCAGGTGGGACACTCAGGGGTGCCCTGTACTCAGGCCTCTTCTCACTCACAGAGTGCTCCCGTGCGTGTGGAAGCCGCGGCATTCAAGCCCCATACCTACTTTGCTTCCTGCCCCTGCCTCTGCCTCAGGGGAAACTACGACTGCTGCCCACGGCCCTGGGGGTGGTGGTGGGGAGGCATAGTTGGGCCCGAGCCTGGAGGAAGTGACTGGCCTCGCCTCTTGTCACCCTTTTCTAGCCTAGGGTCCTGGCAGAGGCCGAGACCACCAGTATGGGCACCCCTTGTGCATAGAGGGGCTGGCCTTGCTGTGGGGCACCCAGGTCTCTCTCAGGATTCCGGGTGCCGACTTCCAGGGAGGGGTGTCATTGGCTGAGCTTGGGTCACCTGGAGAACGGTGGGTTGAGATGGGCAAGCCAGATGAAGGCCATGCTCCTGATACCATGCAGTCTTCAGTTCAGTGCCGGATGCCCACCCTCCCCAGAATCATCACCTCAGTAGACGAGCACCTGGCAGGCAGGAGCACAGATGGGTGGTCCCCAGCAGGAAATCACCTGCACTGCAAAACTAGACCCCCCCCCTTTGCCAGTGACTCTGCAGAGCCCCCTGAATTTTGCAGGGGCCATGTTCAGCCTTCCAGCGAGTACAGAGCTGTTGGGGACTGCCCTGCCTGGTCTCAGGAAGTTGTGATCCCCTGTGACTTAGGCTGAGTGAGAAACCTCCGGGCCAGCCACTAAGGAGACAAAACTTATTCCCCTGGCATGAATGCTACCTGTTCTGTGCCTGGCCTTTAATGCTTGATCAGTTAACCAATGATGGGTAACAATTCTCTAGGATAGAGAATGGACCCAAGACAGGTGCTGACCATGTAAAGGCCGCTGGAATGAGACTCACAAGGCTGTGGAAATGAAGGGGCTGTGGAAAGGAAGGGGTGATCATCAACCCCTGCCCCCTCTAAGCCTGAGTCTTTGTACTTAGATGTGAGAAATCCAAGTCTCCTTGCTGCCTCTGTTTCCAACCCTTCTCAGGGCTTAGCAAACAGCCTAAGGGGGCAGCTCAGACTGGAGACGGAGGACCCCCGGGGTAATCAGGCG
>PVIA01005190.1:32277-64213 GCA_004024845.1 Tonatia bakeri
AGGAAACAGATCTAAGCTTTAAGTCCTGTAGTCTTTTTAAATGATAAAATCCCAAAATCTCTGGCTTAGCATCCCAGTAGGAAATCTGCTAGCACCTTTCAAAAGCTAACTACTTGTAATTTGCAAACTGTATTGGTATTCAAGAATAAAACCCACTGGGACAAAGGAACAGGGCTCTCCCCACTAGGGGGTTAGCCAGTCGCTCACCGACTTGGAGAGTGGCGACTCCGTTCTCTACTTCCCTACAGAAAACTGTTTCTGTGCATGATTATTTCTGGTGTTTCAATGAGCCATCCGCGGTGTGTCTAGGTATGTCCACAGCCGGCCGAGAGGGCTGGGTTCTGCACGCTTCAGGTTTTTATGCGTGTTCATAGCCGGCCGGGAGAGAGCCGGGTTCTGCGCACTTCAGTTCGCAGTGTGTTAAGCGTGTTCATAGCTGGCCAAGAGAGAGCTGGGCGCTGCGCGATTACACAGAGCTGTCCCCACAGGTGCTGTCCTGACCTTCACTGTCACTGCACGTTGCAGACCTGTCACGAAGGGACACGTCTCTGGTCTTCTCAAGTCTCTCGAGGCCATGGCTTCTGTGCCAGTTGTGCAGAGATGACTCCCACATCATAGCCCCTCTGACAACTGTCCCAGTTCTGGCCCTGCCTTAGAGGGCGGGGGTGGGCGTCCTCATCTCAGAGGGCCCCACCTTCCCCCAGACTCAGGTTGAAAGGACACAGCTCCTTTGGGGGTGTAGCTCTGGCTCAGCTGAATCTCGTGCCCCTCAGCCAGCCCCCCTCACAGGGCTGGACTGCTCCCGCCCATTCCTGGCACAGGAATAAAAGACCCTGGCCTCCCCTGCTGTGGTCCCGACTGTGTCCGTACACACTAGGCAAGCGGGCGTCGATGAGGGGTGACGGACAATGTGGGGAGCTCCTGTGTGTGGGTGCCCACAACAGGGGTAAGACCAGCCTTCAGGCCGGACTCAAGTTGCACATGAGGCGGTGTTTGTTTTTGGGGGAGATGCTAGGAACACCACCTGCACTATGACGGGCAAGGATGCCTCAGCACTCCAGGGGAAGTGCAGAACCAGTCCAGGTTCCCGGTACAGAATCCGCTGTCTCCAGGGCAGGTTGTGCCCTAAGGCTGGGGAGTCCCCGGGAACCGGCATGGGCCCCTGCAGGCATGAATGCTTCATTTATAAGTCCAGGGTGCCGGAGGCCCACTGGCAAGGGCATCCCCAGGGCTCAGCCTCCTAACTCCTGCTCACCACCCCCAGACCTGTACAGGGTGCTCCCTCCCAAGCTGGCTCCTCAGTCCAGGGCAGGGGACCCCAACCTGGTACTGAATCCTTGGGCATCCGTCGCTCAAGCCCCCAGCCCTGCCGAACCCCAGGTGACTTTCACTTGCAGACCTGTCACTTTTCACAGGGAGTTTGTAGGGGGCAGGCATGAGGTCATAGGGACAGCTTTTCATATTTAAATGTCCACCAGAAATTACTACAGGATTCTCTAAAACCCTTTCCCTCATCACTTTGGTACCCAAAGCTGCATCTCACTGAAGCCTTCTGCCTGGGCAGCCGCCAGAACTCACCCCCAACCCCGCCCTGGCCAGCCCTGGGAAGACACAGGGGTACTGAGGGACCCACTGCACTGCCTTCCTCTGGTGGACGCATGCCCACCTCCATGGGCTGGGTTCCTGTGAACAGGAAGGGGTCCTCAAACCTGAGAGGCACTTGAAGGCTGTGCAGAAAAATACCTCTGCTCTGGCAAGTGTGTGTGTGGGGGAGTTGGGGTGGGGGTTGCTCTGAGAACCACAGGTAGAGGGCCCCTCCCCTCTTCAGCCACCTTTCCTGTCCTGACCCAGAAGCCTGGCCAGGAGCAAACACAGATGTGAGGCACATGTATGCCCTCTGGGGCCTTTCCAGCCAGTGCAAAACCCATTTATTCTGCTTTCTTCCTGTGGTACCCAGAGCCGTCAAGGTTTATTAATTTGCCCGGGTGCAGATGAGCTGCACACACCCCAGCAGCCCTGGGGTGTAGCAAGGCACAGAGGTGAGTCCTGTGTCAGGGGACACCAATGCCAGGGAGATCTGAGCACCAGGAAGGAGGGGAGCTGGCTCCACCTGGGGTACAGGGACAAGTGGGACAAGTGACTCCAGTGTGTACGAAGAGGGTACAGAATGACCCCAGTGCGTGTCCTATGGCCAGTTCCTTGGGAAATTCACAGCATGAGCAGCCAGCACAGGGGTGGAAACCCGCCTCGGGGCACCTGCTGGCAGGGCCACCCATCACATCCTGCAAGCCAAGTTCCTCACGAGCTGGGTCGAAGGGGCTCCCCACAGCAAGGCACCTCCAACCATGCCAGAAGTGCTGGGGGCTGGTACTGCCTGAGGCCGCACTGCTGCCTTGACGCTACCCCAGGGCCCACGCCCTCTGACCTGCATGGTCTCAGGGGGACAGTGCAGAGTGGGACGAGCTAAGATGGGAAATGGAGTGGGTGCTTCCACCGGAGGGGTCTGGGCTCTGGCCCCTGCCGACCACAACGAAGGCAGCTGGCCTTGAGCATGTGACCCCAGTAGGGCACAGAGTGAGGACCATGTAAGGACACAGGGTGCTGGGCAGGAGAGGTCTGGGTTTCCCACTCCCCCACCCCCCCCACCCACATCCCTGGGGACGCGGGAAGGCCTGGGAACAGCGTGGCCAGGCTCAGGAGTGGGGCGTCAGTGCACAGGTCCAGGGGATGAGGGCCAGATTCCTGGGACGTTTGCCTGCAGCATCTGTAGCCTCTCGCACGTGCCCTGGCCACTGTGTGTCTAGGTCTCACTCCGGTACCGCAGGCGGGAGAGCCGGTCCCTGATGGCCTGGTCGCTGTCCGGCACACCCTCGGTCAGGCGGACCACCCGGCTGCTCAGGATGAGGTCCTGCACCTTGTGCTTGGCCATGGAGACGAGGCCGGGTGCATCCGCGCTGTCCGGGCCCGTGAGGAGGATGTAGGCGGCATGGCGGCCCGGCTCAAACAGGGCCACTGGAGAGGACACAGCTGTCAGGTCTCTTGGGACCAGACTCAGCAGACCTCCCCGTGGGCGGGGCCCAGGACTGCTCCAAGGCTGCACTCACCTTGGAAGGCCACAATGTTGGCGGAGATGTTGGCCAGCTCCAGCAGGACGCCAGGCAGGGTGGGGTGAAACATGTACAGGCTGTGCTGGCTGTCTCGGGGCTCCTGCAGGGAGAACCAGCAATGGGGCACGGGGCTGGCCAGGGCTGCGGCCGTCTCCGCACCTGGGCCAAGAACCCAAGTGTCCTGGGCCTGGTAGCTGGGTAATGCTGTGCCCATCTCTAATGAGACACACCTCACAGTGACCAGGACCACAGCTGTGTGTGCTAGGGCCCCCGCCTGAAGTTCCCACCTTCCATCCCTCTTCCCTGATGCTGACCCTGATCCTTCTCAGTATCCTCTACCTGGAACTCGGCTCTGCCCTCCCCAGTACATCCCAGATTCTTCCCAGATTCCTCTGTCTCTGCCCTGGAGGCAGACTCAAGCCCTGGCCTCCCCAGTGGCCAGGGTACTGCCTCATCTCCCCCAGCCTCCCACAGCTCCTGTTTATCTGTGTGCATCCAGTCAGCCAATGAGCTCCTCAAAGTGGGACCTAAGACTGGCCCCACCCTCTGGCCCTGGCTCCTGGGCTGGGCATGTCTGGGCTGTGCGCTCTGCCCCTACCGTCTGGTTGGCACCGACCAGTTCGTGAAGGCCCCAGAAGAAGAAGGCGGAGCGGTGGTCTGCGGTGGGCAGGCTGGCAGATGGAGGGTGCCCAGGGAGGCCTGGAAGGGCCTGGCTCCACAGGACGGCCCCACTGCTGAGGTCCAGGAGCAGGATCTGGGGAGGGAGAAGACAGCATGGGCGAGCTGACATGGGGTCGCACAGGCATGTGGGCCCCCAGCTATGCCGGCCTGGGTGAGCTGCTCTCTGGGGCTGACGAGGATGTCCCCAAGGCCTCTCTTGTCCCAGCTCAGCCTCCAAGTCGCAGCCCTGCCTGCTGTTCAGATTAACTTTCCTCAGCTACAAACAAAGGCGAGACCACAAAAAGGAAGTGCAGCCAACCTGTCTGTCAATGCCAGTTCCATTTTCAATAACCACAGCCAGGGTATCAGGTTTGTAGTGACCAAGGGTGGGTTTTCTAGACAAACAGAGAAGAAGTCACAGGGGTCTCTGTGAGGAGATACCTGGGGACAGGTACGTCGCCCATCTTCTCCATGGCTGAACTTGCGCAGGGTCAGGGCTGCCCTGGCCGAGGGGGTTTCACCAGCCCCTCAGTGCAGGGCAGCACCAGAGGGCAGGCAAGAGGCCCCTTGCAGAAGCATTCTAGCCCTCTTACCCCTTCCAGTGGGGGGCCTTGTCCCCAGGGTTGCTGAAGGGGTGGGCTGGTGGTGCCCAGCTTGCGACAACTGCACGTGTTCCTGGAGCAGAACCCATACCTGAGGACCTGGGCTACGCCAAAGGTCCACCTGGGGGCCAGCTCCTGTCCGTCCAGCAGCATGCAGGCCTCCGAACCCACGAGGAGGAGGTCCTCACCGCCATTCCCGGGAACGTTCATCAGATGACTGATGGCTCCAGGGCTGGAGGAAGTGGGAGGGCACAGCTTGGACACAGAGCCCAGAGGCAGGGACCCTCCCCAAGCACTGCGCACCAGACCCCCGTGAGCAGCCCCATATTTCTTAGTTCCCTAACTCGAGAATCAAACAAGACCCTCCCCATGCATGGAGGGAGGACGAGCCTACTGTTGGGAACTTTTCCCTGTTTTTTTTTGTTTTAAGATTTTCTTTAAAGATTTTACTTATTTATTTATTTTAGAGAGGGGAAGGGAGGGAGAAGGAAAGGGAGAGAAACATCGATGTGTGGTTGCCTCTCATGTGCCCCTACCTGGGGCCCTTGCCAGGAACCCAGGCCTGTGCCCTGACCAGAAATCGAACCGGCGACCCTTTGATTCGCAGGCTGGCACTCAACCACTGAGCCCCACCAGCCAGGGCTGTTTTGTTTTTATAAAGATTTTATTTATTGCCCTGGCAGGTATAGCTCAGTGGATTGAGCACGGGCCTGCAAACCAAAGCACGGGCCTGCCGGTTCGATTGCTAGTTAGGGCACATCCCTGGGTTCCTGGCAAGGGCCCCAGCTGAAGGAGCATGAGAGGCAACCACACATTGATGTCTCTCTCCCTATCTTTCTCCTTCCCTTCTCTCTAAAAAATAAATAAAATCTTAAAAAAAGATTTTATTTATTTTTAGAGAGAGTGGGGAAGAGAGGGAAAAAGAGAGGGAAAGAAACACTGGCGTGAGAGAGATACATTGATCAGTGGCCTCTCACAACGCCCCAACCAGGGACCAAACCCTCAACCTAGGCATGTGCCCTGACTGGGAATCAAACCGGCAACCTTTCGCTTTGCAGGACAATGCCTAACCAACTGAGCCACACCAGTCAGGGCTTCCCTGGTTGTCATGTGGCTTCTGTCCGCCCAGGTCTGGAGTTTGAGCCCAGGGGGACCTCACAGTACCAGCGGCCAGGCCCTCAGCCCCGACTGCTCTGAGCACCGAGGAACACGGCCTGGCCTGTGCGCCGCTGCCCAGGCCCACCTGTGCAAAAACAGCCCATGCTTGGTGGCGTTGAGCATGTCCTCCCAGCTGGGGTCTCTCCTCAGTGGGCTCTCTCTCCCGGTCACTCTCTCATAGATGTCCTTCACGGAGCGGCCACAGAGGGAACTTGCTGCTCAAAACACAGAAGAGCCTCAGGTCACCAGGGGTTGTTGCTAGGAGACCAGGAGGCTGTGCGCCCATCAGCCCCACCACTGGAAACACCTGGTGCCTCCTTGAGCCTGGGAAGGGGTGAATTCAGCACCCCTTCCCAGGCTCACCCATGGCTTTCTCAGCTTGTCAATGATTAATTTGAATCCCTAGAATAAAAGCAGGAATGATGAGCAGAGCCTCACGGCAGCTGCGGATGCCCTCGCACCTGCTTTCTCCAGGGCACACCGCCCACCTGAGACCACCACAGCCTCCGAAGGCAGGGCCATGCTGGGGCCAGCAGGCATGACATACCGCAGGAAAGAAGGATGTAGTGGGCACCTGCCCTGGTGACGTAAAGGAGGAAGTCACTGGTCTTGTCCACACCAAGACTGCCCCGGTGGCCAATCTGGTGCCCAGTGCTGCCTGAATAGAGGTAGCTGCTAACCTGTAAAACATGGGAAGAAAAAGGGTCAAAAGCCCCCTGGTTTGGGGAAAGAACGCTTTGATTTAAGTGTCTGGTATCAGGCGTCTGTGTGTGGCCTGCCTCCCAGGCTCGAGTCCCTCCCTATCCTCGCAGCTTCGCCCATGCCACAGTGGGCACACGGGAAGTGCACTCCTGCTCCTGGGGAGGCACACAGAGCTGCCCCAGTGCACTGAGTCTGCAGGCACCAGGGCCAAGGGCCTTGGCAAGTCCCCTGACAGTGGTCAGACCCCAACTCTGCCTGGGAAGTGCAAGTGAACCACGGAGCAGAGAAGAGAGAGACCACGTGGCACGTGGGCTGCCGTGACTCGGGAGGAGAGCTGTACCTCCTTTTCCTCTTGGGTGAGCACCAGCAGATCTGGGGCCCCATCAGCATCAAGGTCAGGCATCTGGAGTAAAGGGCTTAGGATGGAAGTGTTCCTTCTGAAGCTGCTGGGCTGTCTCCACAGGGTCTCCCCTAAAACCAAACACACGTCACTGGGTGCCGGCCCCAGACCCCCTCCCACTGCATGTGGCCTGGCAAGTGCACAGATGCTCCCACTCGGAAATGACACACCTGCCAACAGGGGGCTGAAGGAAGTGGAAGTGTGAGTACACTGATGTGCATGTGTGCAAAAAGTCCAGGGGCTTACACAGCAGAGTGTTAAAGCATCACTTCTGGGAACTGTAGATCTTCCCCACCTTTTCTGTTTACCCATTTTCTAATACTTGGTTCCAGAGTACCTTTGGACCAATGCTGACTCCCCATTTGGAGGGACAGGGCCTGACCTCACCATGTCCTGAGGCCCCTCAGGACCCGTCTGTTGCTGGGCTCAAAAGTGGACCCTCTGCCACCACAAAGGCCCTGGCACAGTGGACTGGGTCTTTGCCTTTCAGAAGGAGAGAATGGAGGTACTTAGGGCTACACCTGCGGGCTGCAGGTCCTGAGGTAACAGCTTCTGACCCAGCATCATCTTGTCCTTTTTTAAAGATTGATTCCTGCCCTGGCTGGTGTAGCTTAGTAGATTGGGTATTGGCTGTGAATCAAAGGGTCGCCAGCGCTATTCCTGGTCAGGGCACATGCCTGGGTTGCAGGCCAGGTCCCCAGTAGGGGTCACGTGAAAGGCAACTACACATTGATGTTTCTCTCCCTCTCTTTCTCCCTCCCTCCCCCTCTCTCTAAAAAGAAATAAAATGAAATCTTAAAAAAAAAAAAAAAAGACTGATTCCTCTTCTTAAAATATTTCAAGCCTACTCTTTATTTTCCTCCATATCCTTCAAACCACAACTTGTATGGGAAATGCTAATATCCACCGAATCTAGTGTCAAGGCCCAGACCTCCACAAGACCTTGGTAAAGAATGAGTGGCCGCCCCCTCAGTGCCCAAACACAGCGGTGACGAGGAGCACCCTCGTGTCTAGAGCACGGACGCCCTGGTCTCCACTCCCCTGCGGCGCACGCCTGCGCTTGCCCTGGGTGCTGTAAGAGAAGGCCGCGGCCACGAACTCCGTGACAAGCAGCGGCCAGGCCCCTCCTCTGCATCTCTGCCACTCCACAGAAAGTGCCCTCAAGCAAGATTTAACGAGGTGATGAGACACAACCGACATGTCCAGGTGTGTGACATGTCCGAGTAGCTTTGGTGTGTGACTGCGAAGTGGCTGTGTCCTCCCTACTCTCTACCCACCCTTCCCAGCCAGCCGCACTGCCCGAGAGCGAGCACAGGCGGCGCTGCTCAGAGCACGCTGCCGTCGGCCCCACCGGAGGCGGCCCAGGGCGGGTGCAGAGGGCACCGGCCTACCTGTAGATGAGCTGACTGCGATGAAAGAACCAGCTTTGCCCACGAGGATGCAGGTGGGAGCTGCCCCGCTGTCCCTCAGCTGAGCCACATCACACAACACGAGGCCTCCGTCCTGGGCTGCAGGCCTCTCCCAGAGGATGCTGCCGTTGGCTCCGGACACAGCAGCCACGAAGGAGCAGGGAGAGGCAAAGCCTGGAGGGGACAGACCTGACGCTGTGGGCCGCGCACGCAGCCCACACCCTGCCAGTCCTCCCTCACACCCTGTTCCCTGCCATGGCCCCTACCGCCTGGGCTCATTCCCTTCACACCTAGCCCCCTTCCCTGCCCCACACCCACGGGGGCCCCAGTGCTGACCCCATGGGGGTCAGCAGTCAAGCAGGGTGGGTACTGAGACTGGAGCTGGCCTCCCATCTCTTTCTACTCCTGCTACAAATGAAGGGCAATGACGGTTTCCAGAAATTCTGCCACTGCTTCCCCCAAACACTGCAAAAGTAAGGATTCCTCTTCCTACAGGGCGTGTCATCCTTCAGACAGAAACATTACCTTCATCGGTGCAGGACTGGTTGAAATTGTTGCTGCTGCTGGTGTTTTTATAAAGAAAGAGAACATCTTGGACCTTGTCCCTGTTTATGTCTTTTGTGGCCAGAAAGTCGTAGGTGACTGAAAAAGAAAACCACAGACTGCGGTGTATTCTTCAGGGCATGCCTGGTGTAAGGGCCGGGCCACGTCTGACGTGACCTACTTCTCTGCGCCTCAGGGTTTGGTGCCAGTCAGAGCCTACCCCTGGGAGATGACCACGGGGGCCGCCATGTCCCACGCCTCCTCAGGAGGCCAGCGATTCTTCACCTACACGACGGGCGCCAGTGTCAGAGGCCGGCCTTCAGGAAGGGGCAAGCACGGCCCCGGGGCGCACAAACGGGCGTTCTGAGCGCCTTCGTTCGGGGGAGTTCCTCCTCGCATCAGCGTGGGGTCGAGAGACACTGCACTTCCTTATGCATTAGGGTCTCACCTTTTGTTTGAGGGCTCAAAAGATAAACTAGGAATGAAATCGTCCCTTGTACCATATACAAAATGCACTTGGATGAAAGACATAAATTCAAGAGCTAAAATGATAAAACTCTTAGCAGAAAACATAGGAAATCACAACTTTGGTTTTGGTAATGATTTCTTTGCTGTAATGATAAAAGCATCGGAAAAATAAAAATAAAAATAAAAATAAAAGCACAGGCAACTCTAAGAAAGAAGTGGAGTGTCCAGAGAGAGGCTGATTCGGTTGCTTTTCATAGAGGCAAGAATTCCAGATGCCGACTGTGTGAGAAGCGAGCACGTGCTTTCCTCTCGCTAAACCCTTCGCGAAGACTGGGACACGAGATCAGCAGCGCATTTGCCGAATGTCCCAACAGCCTTCTCTCTATCTCTTCCGCCAGTTACTGTTTTTTTTGTTGTTGTTTTTTAAATTCTGAAAAGTATTAAGAGCCACTAGCCTGTCCTTCCTAAAATGGGAGAGCAGGCTGCTATGCTTCCACAGCAGGCCCTCCATTTTTACTGAGAAGCTGCGCTTGCGGCCCCTCCCAGGTTCCAGGAAAACGGCGGACGCAGACCTGGCAGCCACTGAGGGTCGACGACTTCCACCATGCGCTGCCCCAGCGCAGATGCCTCTTCTCCGCTAGCTCTGGACCTCCTCCCTCACCTCCGACTGAAATGGGCCCCACGTGCTCCTGCCCCACCGGCGGGTCCTGCACGTGTGCCGGCTGACGCAGGTGTCCCGCCTGCAAGGAGAGTTGCTGCTTGTGCTGCCCCCGGGCCGTGCCTACTGTGCCCAGAGCTGCGTCCACAAAGGAGCGTCGGACCAGTGCAGCTGTGTGCGTGTTGTCAGGGAGAGCCTGCTCCCAGAGTAGGCACAGCAAAGTGTTCAAACCTGCATTTGTTTTTCATTCCACCCTGAGCCATTTGCCACATTCTCTTCTGCATGAAATATGTGAGGGATAATAAAAGTTGGTGACTGAAGTCCTGGCTGGACTGTGTGGCTCAGTGGACTGATCACTGGCCTGGGAACCAAAGGGTCACCAGTTCAATTCCCAGTACAGGGCACATGCCTGGGTTGCAGGCCAGGACTCCAGTCGGGGGCACATATGAGAGGCAACTACACACTGATGTTTCTGTCCCTCTTTCTCCTTCCCTTCCCCTCTCTCTAAAAATAAATAAATAAAATCTTAAAACAAACAAACAAAACATTGTTGACTTAAAAAAAAAATAGACGACCTCTGCATTCCCGGACACACGTGCTGCGCTCACGGCCTGCCCAGAAGACAGAATGTCATCACGGGGTGGGAGGGCGACGCACCTGCTGTGTTGTAGTCGATCCTCCACATCCCCTGTAAGGCCAGCCTGTCTGGACACGGGACGATGAAGGAAATCACAAACACCACCAGAAGGCAGGTGAACAGTGAGAGGAAAAATGCCGCCGTCCGGCACCGGGAAAGGCGAGACTGCTGCGGCGCGCCTTTCAAGTTCTCTTCCTTTTTCAATTGGCTTCCCAGGTTCTCCTGCAATTTCCCATCTTCGTTCTTCAAGGGGTGGATTTCAGCTTCCAAGTCCTTGGGGTCCATCGCGTGCACATCACAAGGTTCCCCTCCTGATCACTGCATCAATAAAACGAGAGACAGTTAAGAGCTGCAGCGCGATACCATCTCCAAGGCGCTGCTGTCCTCAGTGGTGTAGGAGCATGGTTGCAGTGGTGACTGCGGAAGAAATCAAAAGCCCAAGAAATCAAAGCTAAATAAATGCTTAGGGTGTCAATGATTCCACGTAGGAAGGTCTTTAATTCAGAACAGTAAATTGGTAGAGTGCCAGCACAGGAAATATTTTCATCCCTCATGCACTGACATTTCTTGCCCGCTGACCCTGGGACAAGTCTAGGGAGCTGCAGGGCAGTGCTGGGCCGAGGCCGATAACGACTAAACATTAACTAAGAAAGCCCTGTCAGCTCTTGGGCTGAGCAGCTCTGATAAGCCTTCTGCCAGCCTAAAGTACAGATGGAAAGCGTGGCCTGGTGGGACCCCCTGGAGGGTCACAGACCCCAATTTAAAAGCATCACGAGTGGAGGCAGGCTCTGGAGCCTGGCCCCGCACACTGTGTGCCCTGGGCAGCTCCTTGATGTGATGGAGTGGGTTTCCTTCCCTGTAAATGGGAAACAATATCTACTTAGGAGACTGTTTGGAGGGTTCGATTAGCAAGTGAATGGAAAGCAGCATTTAGAACAATATCTGATACATATGAAGCACTCAAACACTAGCTAATTGTTATTATTTAAAAATTTTTATTTTATTTTTGGAGAGAGGGAAAGGGAGGGAGAAAGAGAGGGAGAGAAATAGCACGTTGGTTGCCTTCCGTACACGCCCTGGGGGACCAAACCTGCAACCTAGGCCTGTGCCCTCGCTAGGAATCAAACTGGAGACCTTTCCATTCTCAGGACGATGTCCCGTCAACTGAGCCACATCAGCTGGGGGACAGTAGGTAATTGTTAATAACAAGACAAAATATGTCAGAAGTCACATGGAAGAAAGTGGACAGCTGCATGGATGAGGACAGGGGACACGCACAGCTTCTGAGCCTTTACAGTGGAGAATAAGCTCTCTCCTGCCTTGCTCCCCTTCCTACGGCTGAACGGAGGTGGGGGTGGGGAAACCTGGAGCGGCCACCTTGAGAAATAAGATGGAAAAGACTTTCGAAGACAGTGAAGCCACAGGACAGAAAGAGCGTGGGTCCCTGGTAGCTGAAAACCATCACCATTGATCCTGGAGTTCCTCATTAAATGAGAAAGAAACAAACTTCCATCTTGTGTTAGGCAAGGTATTTGTTGTTTTGATCCATTAAGCAGTCACACCAATGTCCTAACTAACACAAACTGTATTAAGAGAAAGGAAGGAATCATATGAGCCACAGTAAGTTGTCACGCTCGCCTAGCCAAAGACTCAAAATGAGTGAACAGAACACACCAGAGGCGAAACGGAGGCGGAACCCGGGAGAAACAACAGAAACGCGCTCCCTCCAGGAAGGGGCTGGAGGAGGGTGGGGAGGGATGAGAGACTGATGCTGCCAGTGTGGATTTCTTACTGTTTGACTTTAACTGCTTTCCTCCATTTCCTAAAAACAATTCGTTTAAAAACCTGTGTATGCACCCACTAGGGTAGCTTTAATTACAAAAACTAAAAATGACAAGTGTTACCCTGACCTGGTGGCTCAGTTGGTTGGAGCATCGCCCCATGCCTCAAAAGGTTTCGGGTTCGAGCCCCGGTCGAGGTGTGTAAAGAAGACAGCCGATCAGTTTCTCTCTCACTTCAAGGTCTCTCCCTCCCTTCCTCTCTCCCTAAAATCGGTAACCATAGCCTTGGGTGAGGATTTAAAACAAACAACGAAAAGCGCTGGTGAGGACGTAGAGAAATCAGGAGCCTTGGGCACTGGTGGTGGGAGTGGAAAACGGCCCACCTGCCGTGACCGGTCCGGCAGCTCCTCAAGAAGTTAGACACAGAGTTACCGTATGATCCAGAAATTGCACTTCTAAGTCCAAAGAAATGAAAACAGACCGGTACCAAAATGTGTAAACAAATACTCATAACTTCATTATTTCTAACAACCCAAATGTCCTCAACAGACGAATGGATAAATGTGGTAATTCCGTGCAGTGGAGTGTTATTTGGCCCTAAGAGGAACAAAGCCCTCGCACACTACAACACAGATGAGCCTTGAAAACACTTCTGCTCCATGAAAAATAATCCAGACACGAAAGGCACATATTTTATGATTCCATTTATATGAAACATCCAGAACAGGCAAATCCGCACAGGCAGAAAGATTAGCGGTTGCCAAGGGCCGAGGGAGGGAAATGGGGGTGACTGACCGCTAATCTGAGTGGGGTTTCCTTCTGGGGGGACAAACGTGGCGGTACTGGTTGGGAAACATCACGAGCACTAAATGCCACTGATGACAAACTTTACGTCATGGGCATTTTACCACAATTTAAAAAGAAAACCAAACAAATCTGTGTACATTCTCCTCAGCGCTGGGACGTAAGTTTTACCTCACCATCTTGGAGTCAGAAAAGGTGTGCCTGTCAAAGGTAGTAAGTTCAACACGGGAAATCAAACAGTGACTCATGACCAGGGACCTCACCAAACCCACGCACCTGACGTGGGTGTGGGGGAGGCGGGGCAGGGTGCCTGCAGGGGTAACTGGGGAAAGAGCCAGCGGCAGAACCTTGACCAACAGACAAGCCACTTACTCAGCACATCTGGCCACTTCGTCCCCAGTAGGGGAATGTGTGAAATAATCAAAACACATCATTTCCTTCAGTAAAGGAAAGAAAACTGAATGAGAATTCAGAATTCTAAAACTCTTTATTTTAAAAGCTCTATCTTTAAAGTCCTCTTGCTTAAGAGCTTTAAAATGTTGGGCAAGAAACTCAAGTTCTCAGAGCTCGAGCTGCCCTCATCAGCCAGAGGCGGGAGCATTTACCAAGAGACAGCAGGAAATTGCCCTAAGACTGACTGTGCAAGAATGAGCAGCATCTGCTCAAAATGACACAGCTGTTCACACTGTCTCTGACCCGTGTTTCCCAGACCTACCTTGTGGCAGGAGCGCCCGGAAGACGTGTTCAGCATTAGCCTCTGGACAGCCGCTGGTGCATCTGGTGACTGGATCTGGACAGGTGGGTCTAGGGATTGTAAAGCTGTTGGTGAAATGCAGCTCAGGCAGCCTGTGAGTGTGTCAGGTGAAGGATGGAGGGCGCCCCACTTTCACCACCAGATGACTAGGTTTCTCTTGCCTCTGGCCCCTGGAGTGGAGCCTCTACCCCCACTGTCAGCCAGAAGGAAAGCAAAGGGAGGGAGGAAGAGCCTCTCCCAGTAACCAACCTGCTCGTTGGTCTTAGAATCCCTAAGCTACGGGGACCCCTAAAGCTAAAAGCAAAGGATAGTGCAAAACAATTACTACTGATGGGGTCCTATTTTTTAAGTCAGCAATATATTATACATATTTGAAAGGTGTAAAAGCGTAAATCTCCCTCCTTCTTGTGGCCCCCAAGCTCAAGAGAAGTATGTTAGCAGTTTGTTTCTTTGTTTTTTAATCCTCACCCGAGAATATGTTCACTGATTTTAGTGAGACAGACAAGACACACACACACACACCCCAACGGGAGAGAGAAACATCAATCAGTTGTCTCCTGTACCGCCCTGACTGGGGACTGAACCTGAAGCCTTTCGGTGTATGGGATGATGCTCCAACCAACTAAACCAGCAGGCCAGGGCAGTTAGCAGTTTATTATGGCTCCCTCCAAGACTGCTCTGGGCACTGGCATGCCTAAGGTGTGTTTTTAAAACATGCCCAGAAATGTGACTCTTCTCCACACATTAGGAGATCTCGATCATCTCACTGGCTTCCTCTTTTCCTATTAAAAGAACTGTTTCAAGACTGCCCTGCCCAGTGAGGCTCAGTTGGTTGGGCGTTGCTCCTCAAAGTGAGAGATCACCAGTTCGGTTCCCGGTCAGGACACATGCTGGGGTTCGGTCCTGGTAGGGGTACCTAACTGGAGGCAACTGATAGATGTTTCATGCTCCCACCAATGTCCTTTCCCCCCTCCCTCCCTTCCCCTCTCTCTAAAAATAAATATAAATAAAATCTTTGGGGAAAAAAAGAATTTTTTCAAGTCTGAAGCTTCCCAAAGAGTCAAGGCCCTATATTTGAGATCCTTAAAACTTGAATTCACTAAGGAACATAAGCTCTTTGCATTAAAGATTCCTTAAAAGTCTTCCAGTGAAGTTTTGTGACCTCCACCCTTACAGGAATATCTTCTACAAGGGGGCTTCACAAAGAACATGAGAAAGAGGAGGCAGTGAGTATGCGTGCTGCAGGCTTCCACTGTTCCCAAAGCCCTCTTCTTTTAGCTGGGGAGGCAGGGCTTTCCCGATACTAGGCTAAAGACTGAGCTCGGGCTGTGCCGTCTGGGCAGCAGCACTGCAATTCTTGTAGTTTATTTTTTTAAATAGATTTTATATATTTTTAGAGAGAAGGGAAGGGAGAGAAACATCAATGTGTGGTTGCCTTTCGTGTGCCCCTCCCAGGGACCTGGCCAACAACCCAGGCCTGTGCACTGACTGGGAATTAAACCGGCGACCCTTTGATTCGCAGGCCAGTGCTCAATCCACTCAGCCACACCAGCCAGGGCCAATTCTTGTAGTTTAGAACTTGCAGTTCCACACTAATGGAGAAGGTGTTTCCTAGTCATCCTCAGATCTCCTCAGATGTCTCAGCTTGCAGATTTCCTAAACAATCTGAGAATATTGGTATTCTTTACAGAAACACACAATTTTAGTACACTTACTGCCATCATACAAACCAGAGGCAGATCTACCAGCCACAGGTGAGTGCATATGTGCTGTATTAAAAAAGAAAAATATCTGGTATACCAAGTGG
Source organism: Tonatia bakeri (assembly GCA_004024845.1). NCBI lineage: Eukaryota > Metazoa > Chordata > Mammalia > Chiroptera > Phyllostomidae > Tonatia > Tonatia bakeri. The sequence continues at coordinate 47,768 of PVIA01005190.1, forward strand.
AACAATAACATCTTTTTGATTTTTAAAAACAGCAGTATTAGAAATAAATATAAAAAATAGATTCAAACTATAAAAAAATTGTCTGAAAATTAAATGACACTTCAAAATAACCATGGGTAAAAGAAGAAAATGGATGCGGCTTTTGGCAGAGCAGAGGGCTCCTGCATCCCTGGGAGAGAGGACCACGCAGCTTTGCCAGAGTGGGAACCCCCACAGCAGTAGTAGGGGGAACCATCACCCAGCTTTAGCAGAGATTCCGGCGACACAGCTGATGGTGCCGAGAACCAAGAGAGGCCTACCAGCCGAGTACGGATTACTGGGAAGAACCAGACACTGCCTGAGACTGGACTTCTATTTCCTACGGTACCCCAACCAGGGAAAAGGGGGAAGAAAGGACTGTGTATGTTTGTGGGTGTTTTAAGGGACTTTGGGATTTTGGTAAAGACATTAGGTCACTTAAAAAAAAAAAGAAGAAGAAGAAAATAAAAAATAAAATATTTAGCCCTGGCCGCTGTGGCTCAGTTGGTTGAGCATTGTCCCACAAACCTAAAGGTTGCAGGTTCAATTCCCAGTCAGGGCACATGCCAGGGTTGCAGAGCAGGTCCCTATCTCGGGGCGTGAAAGAGGGAAAGATGGTTCTCTCGTACCTTGATGTGTCCCTCCCTCTCTCCCTTTCCCTCTTTCTAAAATGAATGAATGAATGAATGAAGAAAGAAAGAAAATATAAAAGAAATATTTTAAACTGAATGAAAACAAACATTTAAAAAATTGTACAATGTCATTAAAGCTATATGTGGGGAAATTTATAACCCTAAATACCTATATTAGAAAGATTTCAAATCAGTATTTCAACCATGAGCTGAAATTAGGGGGGAAAAGTAATTCAAGTCAAAGTAAGCAAAAGATAGGAGGGAATAAAAACAAAAGAGGAAATTAATGAAATAGTAAACTGAAAAAAATATTTAAAAAATTAATAAGGAAACTGCAGCTCTGTTGTCGGCACGTGCATGCCCAGGATCGCAGTATTTCCTGGGCAGGCTGTCCTTTTTCTCACTGCACCAGGCCCAAGTCTGCCCCCGCGAACTGTCCTGCTCTGAAGTCTACTCTCTCATTTAAGATAGTTCTTCTTACCCTTTTCTGATTAATGTCTGCATGATATACATTTATCTTTTTCTATCCTTTTACTTTCAATTCACCTGTTTCATTATATTTGAAACAAGTTTCTTTTAGGCAAGATGTGGATTTTTTTAAATTTAATTAAATTATTTTTTTAATGCTGACTTGAGGGTATTTTTTTTTTAATTTTTTAAGGTTTTATTTATTTATTTTTAGAGAGGGAAGGGAGGGAGAAAGAGAGAGAAACATCAATGTGCGGTTGCTGGGGGCCATGGCCTGCAACCCAGGCATGTGCCCTGACTGGGAATCGAACCTGCGATGCTTTGGTTCGCAGCCCGCGCTCAATCCACTGAGCTACGCCAGCCAGGGCAGGGTATTTTTTTTTTTTTTAATTAATTTCAGAGAGAGGATGGGGCGGGGCAGAGAGAGAGGGGGAGAAACATTGACCGGTTGCCTCCCATACGTACCCTGACGGGATTGAACCCGCAATCTTACAATCTTTTTGATGTGCAGGGCAACACCCCAATCAACTGAGCCACGTGGCCGGGGCTGGATCATTAAAAAAATATTTTAATGTACTGATTGAATCTTAGAGAGAGGAAGGGAGGGAGGGAGGGAAGGAGGAAGAAAGAGAGAGACAGAGACAAAGACGTCGGTTTGTTGTTGCACGTTCCCTGGCTGCTTCCCTGGGCGCCCTGACCTGAGACGATCCGCGCCCTCCGCGTAGGTCGGGTGGCGCTCTACCTGAGCTCCCGGGCCCAGCTGGATCTTTTTTAAAATCCACTCTGCAATCTTATTTTCAGACCATTTACTTTGAAGGATATTATCTATATGTTAGGCCTTTAATCTGCCCTTTAGTGGTTTGTTCCCTGTTTTTTTTTTTTCCCCTTGGTTCTCCTTTCCTGACTTCCTGTGGAGCACCTGAGTATTATTCAGAACTCCAGTCTCACTTATCTGCAGTGTTGCTGAGTATCACATTAGACACACCTAACTTACTGCAATCTACTGGTGTTGGCGTTTTTCTATTGCACTTCAAGGAAATGTAGAAAATGAACTTCCCTTTAAGTCCTTTTCCCTGCCCTTGTGCGTATTATAATTATATTAAATATTTCCTCTATATACATTGAGAACCACATCAATATTATAGTTTTTGTTCCAACCATCAATTTAGAAAACTCAAGAAGAAAAATCTGTGACATTTATTCATATTTGTGCTTTTTCTATTTTTTTTCTCCCTAAGCTTTTAAGACTCCTCCTTTTATCATTGCCTTTCTGTTTCAAGAAATACCTTCAGTCATACTTCTAAAGTAGGTCTACTGGCAACAAATTAATTTTCCTCATTTGAAAGTGTCTTTATTTCTCCATCATTCTTGAAGAATAATTTCACCAGGTAAAAATCTCCGGGTTTGAGGCACACCCTCCTTGGGGCATGCCCACTCAAATCTCCTTTTCACATAAATTTTCTTTCCCCTAAACCCTCAGGGTTCCCATCGAGACTTGCAACCAGGATCATTTTTTTTAAATCCACCCTGCAATCTTTTATTTTCAGACTATTTACTTTCAAGGAAATTACCGGTATGTTAGGCCTTTAATCTGCCTTTGAGTACTTTGTTCCCTGTTTTTTTTCCCCTTGGTTCTCTTTTCCTGACATCCTGTGGAGCACCTGAATGTTATTTAGAACTCCAGTTCGGAACTTGCAGTGGGCAGCAGCAGCAGCTCATCCGGGGCTAACCGCCGAACCTGTCCCTGAAGCGCCCCCCTCTGACTTCCCAGTGAGCTGACAGCGGCCCGCCCAGGCTCTCCTGTTGCTCCTTCTACCTTAAGCCTTTCCTTGTTTCACTGTCCCCAGCCTTCATAAATGTTCCCTCAAAAAACAACTCAGGGTTTCATAGGTTCTTTGCTTTCAGCACTTGACAAATGTTACGCCACTTCCTCCTGGCCCTCGAGGTTTCTGACAAGAAATCTGTCCTTTGAATTGTGTTTCCCCATAAGTAACATGTCAATTCTTTTTCTTCTTTTTTTTCAGAAGTTTAATTACAGTCTATCTTGGCATGGATTTCTTTGAGTTTATCCTGTTTCAGGTTTGCTCAGATTCCTGAAGCTGTAAGCTGACATTTTTTGCAAAGTGGTGAATACTGTCAGCCGTCATTTCGGTTCCCCTGTGGGCATCAGGGGCGGAGGGCTTCAGGCCCTGCCAATAAGGGCCGGATCTGAAGACGATCAGAAATACCGTACCAATTCCTCCTAAACTGAATTGATGTTTATAAACTCACAGCTTTTTTTCTTTTTGTTTCAAATGGCAAAGCTTAAATTCCAGATAAAGATGGAGTAAGGGAAACTTCAAGGTATTTTACCTCTGATATCACAATGAAGCATCTGCAAACCACACGCCTGGACAAACCATATCCCTGACACTAAGGGTGTTCTTGGTTCCTCATTGGCTAGCACAAGGAAGACCCACAACACTGGGCAAGAAAGAGCCCAACTCAGGGACAGAAATGGCTGTCTCGGAGCTGGCAAAATTCAATGTGAGATGCCTGGAGAATAGGAATCCTAGGGAACTGGTAATGTTTGTCCACATCGAGTCAACAGGTCTTAAAGGGAAAAAAAACCCATTATGTGTCCACAAATACAGAGCGAGGCAAAAGTAGACTTCCAGTTGTTCCTATGGAAAAGAATATAATAATTAATAAAAAATAACATGCCCTGGTTGGGTGGTTCAGTTGGTTAGAGCATCGTCCCACTACCCTAAAATTGCAGGTTTGATCCCGTCAGGGCACATACAAGAAGCAACCAATGAATGCATAAATAAGCAGAACGACAAATCAATGTTTCTTTGTCTCTCTCTCCCCTCTCCTCTTTCTCCCTAAAATCAATAAATTAAAAACACATAAATAAATTCAAAAACAGACTCTGTGTTTTGTGTACTCACAACTGTAAACCTACTTTTGTCCTACACTGAGTATGAAATGAAATGAATGCTTTCCAGATACCAAAAAGGAATTAAGCAATTTTCATCTAAAATAAAAGCTGTGAAGATAAAACAGTTGAAGAAAAAATGAGGAAAAAGACCATGAGGTTAAGAGATCAATATCTTTACCTCATTTGCATCCAATGTTCTTTTCTGTCACTTCTAACAAGCTGGTGGTCTTGAGGACAGAAATTAGAAACTGAGTCACAGGACTTTCAGACAGTCATTGACTGGTATTTTTTCCCATCAATTCTGAGCTTCAGAAGTGATAACTACATGCTCTGGCCCGTGTGGCCCAGTGGTTGGAGCGTCATGCTTTAACAAAAAGGCTGGGATTCAATTCGCGGTCAGTGCACATAACCTAGGTTGCAGGTTCATCCCTGGTCAGGGTGCCGGCACATGCGAAGCCCCCCAACTCTGGATGCGCATGATCCCCAGGCCTGGCACAGATTCCCAGTCTGGGTGCGTACAAAGGCAACCAAAGGCTAACCCTAACCCTTCCCCTCTCTCTCTAAAAAAGCAAATTAAGGTGTCCTCAGGTAGGGATAAAAAAGAAAAGAAAAAAAAAAAGAAATGGTAACTATAAAGTCCACATTTTGACTAAATGTCCAATAAAACAAAACAAAATAAATGAAGAAAAATGTAAGGGATGAGAAGGAAAATGTCTCAATATGATACATATTAAGGTAAAAGATGTGACTCTAAGGGTAACTGAGTGAAATAAACATAGTCCACGTGTATAGGTTTTCAGATTATTCCCCTGGTGCTAAGGAACTGTGAGAAAGCAGACGCACCTGGCAAATGTGAGCGTGTCTGAGCTGCCACCTCTGTCCTCCTAGAAGTGTACAGGCTATGCCACCCAGGGTAGAAACTCTACTCATGGGAAAAGCAATAAAATAAAATGACGGTTTGTGCAATTCATTAATTTTTCAAGGGTAGGCATGCTATATAGTACATGGTTCAGCACAAATAATGCCCCTTTTTATTATAAGATCTTTTATTACAAAGTCATAAGTATGTAATTCTGTAACATAACAATACCACACTCAAATATACTGTATGACGTTTTAGGTGAAATGTTTGAATTAGAACTATAAGTTATTGCACCCATATTATTATCCTACCAATCATACTCAAACACGTATTACTTCGCTGGACCCTGTACATGCAGAAAGGAAATAAAGAGTGTTTCCTTTTTCTCCGAGAGCTCTTTCTCTAGGGTTTACTGAGTCAGACAGAACAGAAAATTAAAAAAAAAAAAAAAGTCTCACTCTAATTGTTTTTTAAATGGATAAGGAAGCATAAATATTCTACCAAGGGCAGAAGAAAAACTGCCAAAACGAACAACCAGGAATTCTACAGATATTATGAAAGTAGGGGTCTCTCTGGTCAGGTTAGCTCAGTTGATTAGAGCATCATCTGGATACACCAAAGTTGTGGGTTCGATCCCGTCAGGGCACATACGAGAATCAACCAATGGCTCTAGCCAGTGTGGCTTAGTTGGTTGGAGCGTTGTCCCATAACCAAAAGATTGCAGGTTCAATTCCCAGTCAGAGCATATACATAGGTTGCCGGTTCAATCCCCAGTCTGGTTGCGTGTGATCCCCACTCTGGGTGTGTGTGGGAGGCAACCAATCAAGTTTCTCTCTCTCCCTTCCTCTCTCTAAAAAATAAAAGAAGTGACAAAATGTTCTCAGGAGAGGATAAAAAAAATCAACCAATGAATGCATAAAAAAGAACAACAAAAATCAATGTTTCTCCTCCTTCTCTAAAATCAATCAATAAATAAAAAAGTAGGTGGTCTAATTTTTTTATTAGCATTTGATAGCTCTTTTTTTTTGAGAAGAGGTCATTTCAGGGTACTTTAATAATCAATCAGATTTTGGTTTTTAAAAGGGAAGGGAGGGGGAAGAGAGGGAGAGAAATCGATGTGCGAGAGAAACATCAACTGGTTGCCTCTCAAATGTCCCCAACTAGGGGCCTGGCCCACAACCCAGGCATGTGTCCCAGCCAGGAATCAAACTGGTTACCTTTTGGTTCGTAGGTCGATACTCAATCCACTGAGCCACACCAGCCAGGGCTAAAATGTTTATTTTGTAACTGCATGCCTTAAAATCGTAACTTTAGTTTCATTCGAGAATTTTGAGAAGTTGGAACTACAGTTTAATTTCTGTGAGGGCATACTTAAGGAGAAGGTTCACTTCTGTGTGCCCAGAAGTTCCTGCACAGCCACATGAATGCTTTCCACCACTTGAAGAAAACCTACTCTTTGCATTCCTCAGCCACACAATTTTACAAAGTAGATATTATTTAAATCAATGCTACTTCAAATTTCAAAAAATAAAACAAGAGGGAAAAAAGTGTACCTGCAAATTAAAAAACAGAGAGAAAGAAAAATACATTTATATAAGCAGAGGAGATACTTGGAGGAAATAGACAAGTTTTTTTAAGGGAAGAAAATATGTAAATTCTGAATAAGGTTAACTTTACTATTTAGCTTCACCAGCTACTAACAGAAACTGAAAGGATTTTGTCAATGGCTTAAAAAAATGAAAAGATCACCTCACCACTCTAACACTACATACCGATGACATCAAAAGTGCCTCTTTAAAAAAGAAACAAATTTATTTATTTTTAGAGAGAGGGGAAGGGAGGGAGAAGGAGAGAGAGAAAAACATCAATCGATTGCTTCTCATATGCAACCCGACTGGCGACCAAAACTGTAACCCAGGCATGTTCCCTGACCCGGAATCAAACCGGCAACCTTTTGCTTGGCAGAACGATGTCCAACTAAGTCACACCTGGTCAGGGCTAAAGGCATTCTTAATGTCTCGATGAGAGAAGAGATCTCTTTGTTTCCTTTGAGGAACTCTTGCCCCTAATTCACACCCTGCTGGACTATTTTCTGGAACACAGGAATCACTCAGAACAGCATGTGCTGGGCCTTGCCATGTATAGCTGTCCCCCCACCTGTGGTTCCAGTTACTCACCATCAGCCAAGGTCTGGAAGTGGCAAATGGCAAGTGATCCCCTGAAACAAGTGACCACATGCACATAACTTACTACAGTATATTGTTATAACTGTTTTATTTTATTATGTTATTATTTTTCTCTTACTGTGCCTAATTTATAAATTAAATTTTATCATATGTGTGTATATAAAGGAAAAAACATAGTATATTATCTGTGGTTTTAGGTATCCACTGGGGTCTTGAAGTATATCTCCCATAAATAAGGGGGGGTACTCTATTCACTGGGCATTTATGTTGTTTTATTAAATTGCCTTTGCTCACTTAGCTTGGGCTATGACTCGACCAGTAAGGAATATTGATTTTCTACACTTCCCACATACAGGTCCTCCTGCCTGGGAAACCCTTTCTCGCAGCCCCCAAGCCTCCGCTGGAACAGCACCAAGCCTTGTGGGAGCATTGCTGAGCCAGGGTTAGCCACCTTCCATACCAGTGAACTTGGCCTTTTCTTTCCAAGCACTCAAGATACCACTCCTGCAGCTGACTGACAGCTATTTAAGGGCAGGAGGACTCTGTCGCATCCCCTGTGCCAAATGTTCAGTAAACGTCAATTAGGTGGAGAGGAAAGAGTCGTGGAGCCCTAACAAGAGGATGGTGTAATAATGCATGTTCTCTTCACTCCGGGGCCTGTCTTCTTGCACAGACTTCATGATCAGTGACCACTAATTGATCTTATATCGAGTGTGTTCAAGTGCTTGTCCCTAAGAGGAGTGGTTTAAGAATGTCTTTTTACATTAGGAGGTCTGGGTCATGGCCAAGAGTGGCGCAAATATTCTGATGGTCCCACATGGGTATGTGGGAGGCGCCCACAATATCCAACTGGGCAGCATTGGACTTTCGGCTGAGCAAAGCGAAAGCCAGACAATGACAGCCACAGTGTTCAACTGTTTATAGCTGAACAAGTATTTCCTCTCTTTACCAAGCAAATAAGCCCAAGACAAAGAATAGGCCCTTAATCATATTTCAAAGGACACATCTGAAGGTCATGGGGCCTGGATGAAGGCGAAGGCATCACAGCATACGTGGTCACTCACCAACTTCAACACAGTTCCCTTCCTTTATGTGAGGGCATAACTTTCAGAGTAACTGAGGACGGCTCACAGTACCCCTTAAAAATAAGTTAAGGAGGAGTATTTATCTGCATTTCAGACAACTATTACATCGAATAAGTTGTATACGTTTGTCCAGAAAATAACACAGAATAAGACTTTTTCCTGACTTGAAGGCAGATTTTATCTCCTTTGACCCCTCCAAAAATCAGTGTTAACATTTCTTGGTTTTTTTTTTTTAAGATTTTATTTACTTATTTTTAGAAAGAGGGGAAGGGAAGGAGAAAGAGGGGGAGAGAATTATCAAATGGTTGTCTCTCACATGCCCCCAGCCGGGAACCTGGCCCACAACCCAGGCATGGGCCCTGACTAGGAATCAAACCAGTGACTTTTCAGTTTGCAAGCCAGCACTCAATCCCCTGAGCCACACCAGCCAGGGCCCAAAAATCCGTTTACTTTTATCCTTATATAAAGGGGAGGAGGAAAACAAAAAGTCTCAAAAAGTAAATATATAAGTCTACTTGATCACTTTTGATCAACAGTAAAAGACAAGTAGGACTTAATTTTAATTACCTTCTTTATAGTCATTCTTTTTAAAAACATTTTGATGACTTCCAGCCAAGACGGAGGCGTAGGTAGATACGCCTTTGCTTTCTCTTACACGACCAAAAGAAGGACAACAACCAATTTAAAAACAAAAAACAACCATAACTGCCAGAAAATCGAAGTGTATGGAAGTCCAAAACCAAGGAGTTAAAGAAGAAACATTCATTCAGACCGGAAGGAGGAGCAGAGGTGGGCAGTCGGGGTGGAGAGGACACACAGCAAGGTGGCGGCTGGCACACCGGGTGGTTCCACATTTGCATGCAGATTAACTGGGAAGAACTGGGGAGCAAGACAGACTGTGCGACACAGGGTTCCAGTGTGGATCCTCTGGAATAAAGCCTCAAAACCTCTGGCTGGTGTACGTCAGTGGACTGCACACAGGCTGTGAACCAAAGGGTTGCCAGTTCGATTCCCAGTCAGGGCACATGCCTGGGTTGTGGGCCGGGTCCCCACTGCGGGGTGCACGGGAGGCAGCCACACATTGATGTTTCTCTCCCTCTCTTTTTCCTTCCCTTCCTGTCTCTCTAAATAAATAAAATTAAAAACAAAAAATCTGGCTGTAAAAATCTGTGGGGGTTACAGCAGCAGCGGGAGAAACTCCCAGGCTCATAGGAGAGTCCACTGGAGGGACCCACGGGGTCCTAGAACATAAACAAACCCACCCACCCGGGAATCAGCACCAGAAGGGCCCAATTTGCTTGTGGGTAGTGGGAGAAGTGACTGAAAGTGGGGCGAGAGCCAAGCAAGCAGCATTGTTCTCTCTCTGACCCCTTCCCCACATACGGTGTCACAATGTAGGGAAGTGGGATGCCCCACCCTCTCAAATACCTAAGGCTCTGCCCCTTATAGCATAACAAGTGCACCAAGACAAAGAAACATGGCCAAAATGAAAGAACAGATCAAAGCTCAAAAAAAAGAAATAACCTGTCAGATGCAGAGCTCAAATCTCTGATAATCAGGATGCTCACAGAACTGACTATGGAGGCAAAATAAAGGAAGAAGTAAAGGTGAAATAAAGAAAATAAAGTGAAATAAAGAAAAATGTACAGGGAACCAACAGTGAAGGGAGGGAAACCGGGACTCAAATTAACGATTTGAAGCAGAAGGAAGAAATAAATATTCAACCAGAACAGAATGAAGAAACAAGAATTAAAAAAAAAAAAAAAGAGGAGAGGCTTAGGAACCTCCAAGACAACTTTAAACACTCCAACATCTGAATCATAGGAGTGCCAAAAGGAGAAGAGGAAGAGCAACAAATTGAAAACTTATTTGATCAGATAATGAAGGAGAACTTCCCCAATCTGGCAAAGGAAATAGACTTCTAGGAAGTCCAAGAAGCTCAGAGAGTCCCAAAAAGTTGGACTCAAGGAAGCACACACCAAGGCACATCACAATTACATTACTCAAGATTAAAGATAAGGAGAGAATCTTAAAAGCAGCAAGAGAAAAGGAGATAGTTACCCACAAAGGAGTTCCCAAAAGGCTATCAGCTGATTTCTCAAAAGAAACTTTAAAGGCAAGAAGGGGCTGGAAAGTATTCAAAATCAAAAAAGACAAGGACCTGAGCCACACCAGCCAGGGCCCAAAGATTACATCCAAGATTACTCTATTGAGGAAGGCTTTCATTTACAATGGAAGGGCAGATAAAGTGCTACCCAGATGAGGTCAAGTTAAAGGAGTTCATCATCACTAAGCCCTTCTTATTTGAAATGTTAAAGAAACATATCTAAGAAAAAGAAGATCAAAACTATGAACAGTAAAATGATAACAAACTCAGAACCTTTAATAACTGAACCTTAAAAAAAAATAAAAAAAAAAACAGAAACAAGCTAAGCAAACAAGTAGAACAGGAACAGAATCACAGATATGGAGACCACATGAAGGGTTAGCAATGGGGAGGGGGAGACAGGAGAATGGGGGGAAAGGTACAGGGAATGAAAAGTATAATTGGTAGGTTCAAAATAGACACTGGGAGGTTAAAAATAGTACAGGAAATGGAGAAGCCAAAGAGCTTACGTGCAGGATCCATGGACATGAACTAAGGTGGGGTGGGGGAGAATGCTGGAGGGAAGGGGGTGCAGGGCAGAGGGGGATAAAGGGCAGAAGAAAATAAGGCAACTGTAATAGCATAATCAATAAAATATACTTTAAAAAATAAAAAAAAAATTTGATAAGCAAATGCTTAAATATTCATAGCAGTGGAGACCATCAGCCCATGTACCCATTACCCAGGTTCAACCATTACCAACATACAGCTCATCATTTTCATCTGTAAGCCAGTGCACTTCTCCCTCACGCCCCACTTCCAACCTTTAAATATTTGCCCTGCTTCAGCTATGTCCCTTGGTCTCTCAACATCTGCTTCATCTGCTTCCCAGTTATGCAGGTGGGAATCAGCAGTCTCCCCTCCTCCCGCGTCTTCTCCTCTCTATTCTTCTGCGTTTGGACACCATATCAAGACAACCCAAGCTCCATGAAGGATTTTACAAAATGAGAGTGGGAACAAAATTCACTGAATCTGTGGGCTTTATAGAGACCAAGTCTGAGTAAGATATACAGTACATTTTGAACATCCAACAAATTCTGTCTCTTCAATTTAGTGCCCCCTTCCAAGAGCCACTGCTTCAGGTCCTATTTTTATAACTCTCTACCCGGACTTCTGTGTCCCTCTCAAATCTTCTTTCCTTCAAGCTGCAAGAGACAGTATTCTAAAATATCTCCTGATCATGTCACCTCCTGCTGAAAAACTCTTGAAAGATCCCTAACAACTTTAGAACAAAGTTCAGACACTCCAGTGTGGCTCCATGTCCTTTCACTGCCTGGCTCTTGCCTACCTCTAGTGTCATCTCTCCCCAAACCCTATGCCCAACAGCTGTCCCCCTGGTCGCACTGCTCATCTGTGGTACACACTGTTCCTCTGCCTGTCTTCATCTAGTGACTCCCACTACGCCTTTGAGGCCACTCAAACCTGACCTCCCTTTATACTGCTCCACACTCACCGAACCACAGGTAATAAACCATCATCACCAAGCCCAGCCGCTGCTGACCCCCAGAAACTGAGATAGTGTTTGAATTTGTGGATGAAAAAAGCAAAAGAGAGCATTACATGAGAGAGTAGGGGAGCAGTAAGACCCTGCCCACCATGTCTCCAAATCCTGATGATCTCATTTAAGCCCTTGGCCCCACCTATTTCTGGTCCCCTGGACTTTCCTGTATGAAAGCCAGTGGAATCCTTCCATAGTCTGAACTAGTTTTAATGGATTCTTGACACTTGGAGCCAAAAGCACTCCAGTCAATGCAACAAGGACCCAGAAATCTGGTAAAATGCCCTTGTAAATGTCCGAATGATACCAGGGTCATTTCCTTTGTTTCATCCTTCCCTGCTCTGTATTTTCTCTTTAGCATGATCCATATTTTGCTTTTTTATCTTATTTGTTATCGGTATCCTACTGTAGAATTAAGTTCCTTGAGGACAAGAATTTTGTGTTTTGTCCAGTGCTATATCCTCAGCACTCCTCCACACCTAAGATTACACCTGGCACCCCACAGACACTCAGTACTTGTTGAGTTAATCTAAATCGCTGTATGCTCACTGTGAAACTGTCATGAAAGAAGTGGTGACCTCTGGAGGTGGCTTTAGAAAGACATTAGCAGTCAGTACTTGGAGATGAGCACAAAACACAAGTTCCTCAGCTGAAATCACAGGATTTCTTAAAGAAAAGCAAGAAACTGCAATTGCCTATCCTGATTAACTTATCATTCTGCTCAAGGGTGAACTCTCTTTGCTAGCTATCAGTCAATCAGTTCAAGGAGGTGGGAACTCTTTCCCAGACGACAGCATTCTTTTTTTCCTTTTAAACTCTGCCTTGCTTTTGATCAGTAAGACAGGCAAGACATGAGTGATCTTTCCTACAAATGAGAAAACATCAGCTGAGCTCTGGGTGACTTTGCCAGTTTGTTTCCTGGCAATATCCTGACAAGAGGACATGGCTATCTGACCCTTGCAAGAAACTTCTTATGGACATTCTGTTTTAGTATTACTATGTTTTTAATTAAGCAACCCAGGCAGCACCCTCAAGAGCACGAGTAGCAATGGCTATTTCACCTGTTCAGGCAACATGGGGCGGGAAGTTTCCTACTAGGAGTTGAATCCTGTCTTTGGGGGAAACGGGCTCAAACTCAACGCGACTTAAGTTCAGGCTGCGGAATTTGGACCTGCTGACCCTCTGGGGCTGGAAGGGCCGGCGGAGCTACTGGCCTCAGCTGCTGCAGCAGCCTTCCCACCCGCATCTCTGAACGGACACGCGTGGGCTCGAACGCCAAGGGGAGGTGGGCGCGAGCTAGGGAGAGCTCCTTCGGGTCTGGGGTCTCCTGGGAGTCTGGGTCGCCGAAGGTGAGAAACCAGGTATAGAGTGAAGAGGAGGGGCCCCGTGTAGCACACGAGCGAGAAGTACAGGCCCATCTTCACTCACCTGCCCGCGAGCCCTCCAGTCAACACCACCCGCGCCAGCGCCAGCGCCGCCACCGCCCTCCTTGACCCGCCCCCTATCGTCACCTCCGGCCTGCCGGGGCACGGGCGGAAGTGCGGTAGAGTGGGCCCCACCTCCTGGCTGGCCTCGGTTGCTAAGCAACGCTCATTTGGGGTACGCCCCCCAGGGATCTCATTCTTGGGCCTTCTGTCCCAGTCCCTTGGGCGGGGCGGGCGGGTCTGTCGGATCCAGGGATTCCAGGTCTACATCTGGAGGCCGGGTGAGTCTCCAGACACGCTTGAAGCCAGAGTGCGCGTGGGGATCCAGCGCCACGTGAGTGGGCGGTCGCCACAACCCAGACCTGGCCTTGTCATTTCGCTGCGTTTGAAGTAGTATCTGCTTGTGGTTTTGTTCTCATTCTTCCGTGATTATTAAACGCATCTTTCTGCATGTTTATTGGCCAAGACATTTTCTCTTCTCTAGTCCAGTTTTCTGTTGAATGGTTTGCTTTTTTCTTATTGTTTCTTAGCGCTTTCTTTTAGATATTAAATTTTTGTCAGTGATTTGTGTTATAAGTGCCTCAGTTTGCTTCTTTTCATTTTGTAGTGCCTTTTGACAAACAAGTTTATATTTTAATACAGAAAAATGTATCTTTCACGATTAATACTTTTTAATTTAAAAAATATTTTATTTATTTATTTATTTTTAGAGAGAGAGAGAAGGCAGCCCACAACCCAGGTATGTGTCCAGACCAGGAATCAAACCGGTGACTTTTTGGTTTGTAGGCCAGTGCTCAATCCACTTAGCCACACCAGGCAGAGCTAATTTTTCTTTTTAATCCTCACCAAGAGAAACGTCCTGGTTGTCTCTCACATGCGTCCCCCCTGGGTATCAAAACCACAACCTTTTGGTGTACAAGATGACACTCCAACCAAATGAACCACCCCAGCAAAACTATGGTTAATGCTTTTTGTGTCTTGTTTGTGGAATCCTGCCCTACCCCAAGTTCCTCTTTTCTAATGGTCCTAAAGTTTTGATTTAACCTTGAAGTCTCAATTCAGTTCAGAATAGATTTAATGTGAGGTAAGGAGATTTTTTTTTTCCATTTGAATAACCAGAAGTCCTAGCACCATTTACTTTAATTTTCTTTGTGAATGACATCCTTTATAAATTCCTTTAGTTCAGGTCTCTTGTTTTAATTTCAGTTCCCCAGAAAGTAGAGCTTGACAGAGAAGCTTTTGTGCTGCTACTTTATTAAGGGTTTTGGTACCAGGAAATTAGGACTTGGGGCTAAAGGAGTGAGGCATGGGAAGAGAGGGGCATAAAAAAGAGTGAGTTAAGGCGCTGGCCACTGTTTGGTCTCAGGCACTCTGGTTTGTTTGCTCTCCTCAGCTGGTCTCCCACGAGGATATGGACGACCGCCATGTCTCAGGATGGCCAGTGGGGGCTAGGAGTGTGTATGGGAGGAAACACAAATCTCTCCACCAGATTTCACCTTCAGTTGGACCAAGTTTAAGTTTTGCTTCATAGAATATAACTTTTCTGTGTCTCTGAGTTGCACATGTGTATTCACACCAGGCCTCAGTGACAACTGCGAAGCCCCTGCGTGGGACAAGGACAAATGCCACAAAGCAGTCAGCGAGAGAAATGATGAGGTGTCAGTATTGGAGTCTGTGGTCAGGAGTCTGCAAAAATGGCTATAGGAAATTCTTCACATCTTTGTACACACGAGTGCTTCCTGACATCAAAAAGTAGTATTTATTTCACCTCCCCTTGAATCTGCATTGGCTTTTTCATTTGCTTTGACTGACAGATAATGTTAAGAGTAAAGTTCTAGGGTTGCAGCTTTGACCTTAAAAGAATTGACAGCTCTACTCTCTCCCTGGTGGTGTCAGCTGCCATACTGTGCCGCAGCTGGGGCTAGGTTGCTGAATGACATCTCATGTACAGAGACAGAGGCCACGTGGAGGACCGGAGGGGCCAGACATGTCAATGAAGCCTTTTTGGACCGTCAGGCCCAGTTTCATATAAGCAGTTTTGTGAACCCAGTCAACACCACCTAGTGCTGAAGAGCCCAGCTAAACCCTGGCTGAATTCCATAGAATCATGAGAAACAATAAATCATTTTGTTTCACACAGTTGAGGTTTTAAGTGGCTTGCTACACAGAAATAAACATTTGACCTGCTTTACCATACAATGGATCTCTTGCTATCAGGCAGTGTTGTGCAGGATTGCTTCCATGTCAGCGACTCAGAATTCCGAAAGCCTTTGGATGTATGGGCCGGTGTGGAGGTGCTGTAGTCAGGATATGCTGACAGTTCCAAAAGGATGAATCACCATCCCCCTAGAGTAGAAAGAACCCAATGTAATCAGCTTATCTTCAAGTAACAGGCTGCTCTACACAAGGGAGAGTACCATATCAAGAGTTCATTGTCAGTCTCTTGATGTGGCTAGGGCTATAATAGCTTTGATAGATGGCAGACAGTGAGCTCACAGAACAATACAAAGCAGTAATTACAGAACCTAATGTCAATGCCATGCTTGATTTTAGCATTCAGAAGACATATTACAGGCACCATTAGAATTCTTATTTCACATATGTAAAAAAAAAAGAGGAGTCTGGACTTCTGGCGAAGATGGAGGCATAGGTAGACACACTGTGCCTCCTCACACAACCAAAATAAGGACAACAAAAATTTAGAAACAAAAAACCAATCAGTACTGACAGAAAATTGAACTGTATGGAAGTCTGACAACCAAGGAGTTAAAGAAAAAAACATTCATCCAGACTGGTAGGAGGGGCGCAGTCGGATGGCTGGGTGGAGAGGGCTCTCGGCAAAGTGGCAGCAGGCGACCCCAGGCACACAAGGCAGCAGCCAGTGAACCCAGCCAGGTGGCAGATTGTGGAGGGGTGCAGTGCACAAGGCGGCTGGTGGACCGGGCAGTCCCACATTCGCTCGCAGATAAACCATGTGAAACTGGGGTGCGAGATAGACCATGCAACCCAGGGCAGGGAAATAAAGCCTCAAAACACCGAGTGAAAACACCTGTGGAGGTTGAAATGGCAGCGGAAGAAACTCCCAGCCTCACAGGAGAGTTTGTTGGAGAGGCCCACAGGGTCCTAGAACGTACAGAAGCCCATCCACATGGGAATCAGCACCAGAAGGGCCCACTTTGCTTGGGGGAAGCTGGGGAAGTGACTGAA